>JAJSRW010001686.1:32500-78158 GCA_022414725.1 Microglena sp. YARC | reverse complement strand
GCAAAAAGAGAAAAGGGAAGGGAAAAAAAAAATTTGTTTTTTTTTTTTTTTTCTTTTGGGTTCCCCCTAGGTGGGGCTTTTGGCCTTGTGCTTTTTGGGTCCCCCTAGTGCTTTTTGGCTTGGTCTAGTTTGGCCCTTTGGCTGTTGCCTTTTTGGTTTCTAAGTTTTTCTTTGGCTTGGTTTTGCTTTGTCAAGTGGCTTGGCTTGTCCTAAGTTGCTGGCTTGTGGGGCTTTTTTGGGGGTTTCCTCTTGCTTTTGGCTTTTTTTTTTAGTGCTTGCTTGTGCTTTTGGGTTCCCTAGTGGGGTTCCAAATTTGGCTTTGTGCTTTGTCCCATTAGTGGCTTTTGGCTTTTTGTTCTAGTGCTTTGGCTTGTCTAGTGCTTTGGCTAGTTTGTGCCTCGGATTTTGTCTAGAGCTTGGCTTTGTTTTCTTTGTCTAGTGCTTTGGATATAGTTAATAATGATTCGTCTAAGTGCTTTTGTTGTGTAGTGCTTGGCTTGTTTCTTTGTTTCTAGTGCTTGGCTTGTGGCTTTTGTCTAGTGTTGGGCTTGTTAGTGGTTTTGGATTGTTGTTTTGGGTCTAGAGCTTTGGCTTTGGTCCTATGCCTTGGGCTTGTTTGGCTTCGTCTAGTGGCTTTGGCTTGTGGCTTTTGTCTAGTGGTTTTTCTAGTGCTTTTGGCTTGTGCTTTTGTCAAGTGCTTGGCTCGTGCCTTTGGTCTAGTGTAATGGCTCTTGTCTAAAGTGCTTGTCTTGTGCTTTGTCTTACTTAGTGCTTGGCTTGTTTGCTATGTCCCTAGTTGCTTGCTTGGCTTTGTCTAGTGCGGCTTGCTTGGGTGCTTTGTCTAGGTGCTTGCTTGTCTAGTGCTTGGCTGT
Organism: Microglena sp. YARC; assembly: GCA_022414725.1. Classification (NCBI taxonomy): domain Eukaryota; kingdom Viridiplantae; phylum Chlorophyta; class Chlorophyceae; order Chlamydomonadales; family Chlamydomonadaceae; genus Microglena; species Microglena sp. YARC. Next base: position 77,286 of record JAJSRW010001686.1, on the reverse strand, counting down.
GCTTTTGTCTAGTGCTTGGTTTGTGCCTTTGTTAGTGGCTTGCTTGTCTTAGTGCTTGGCTTGTGCTTTTTTCTCTGCTTGGCTTTGTCTAGTGCTTGGCTTGTTGCTTTGTTCTAGTGCCTTTGCTTGTCTATGTGGTTGGCTTGTTGGTGGTTTGTGCTAGTGTTTGCTTGTGCTTTGGTTTATGCTTGCTTGTCTAGTGCTTATTGGTTGGTGCTTTGTCTAGTGCTTGGCTTGTCTAGTGCTTGGCTTGTGCTTTGGTCTAGTGGTTGGATTGTGCTTTGTCTAGTGCTTGGCTTGTGTTTGGTCTAGTGCTTGGCTTGTGCTTTGTTAGTCTTGGTTTGTGCTTTGTCTGGTGCTTGGCATTGTGCTTTGTCTAGTGCTTGCTTGTGGCTTTGTCTAGTGGCTTGCTTATGCTTTGTCTAGTGCGCTTGGCTTGTTCTAGTGTTTGGCTTGTGCTTGGTCTAGGCTTGGCTTGTGCTTTGTTCTAGTGCTTGGCTTGTTGCTTTGTCTAGTGTCTTGGTTGTGTTTTGTCTAGTGCTTGGCTTTGTGCTTTTGTCTAGTGGCTTGGCTTTGTGTTTTGTCTAGTGCTTGCTTGTTAGTGCTTGTCTAGTCTTGTGCTCGTTGTTATAGAGCTTGGCTTTGTTTTTTTTTGTGCTAGTGCTTGGCTTGTGCTTCGTCTAGCGCTTGGCTTGTGTAGTGCTTGGCTGTTTCTTTGTCTAGTGCTTGGCTTTGTGCTTTTGTCTAGTGCTTGGCTTGTCTAGTGCTGTTTGGCTTGTGCGTTTGTCTAGTGCTTTGCTTGTGCTTTGTCTAGTGCTAGCTTGGTGTTTGTCTAGTGTTTTGGTTTTGCTGTTTGTCTAGTGTTGATTGTCTAGTGCTTGGCCTTTGTGTTTGTCAAGTGCTTGGCTTGTGCTAGGTCTAGTGGCTAGGCTTGTTGCTTTGTTCTAGTGCTTTTTGTTGTCTAGTGATTGGCTTGTGCTTTGTCTAGTGGCATGGCTTTGTGTTGTATAGTGCTTGGCTTTGTGCGTTTGTCTAGTGTTGCTTGGCTTGTTCTAGTGCTTGGCTCGTGCTTTTGTCTAGTGGCTTGGGCTTGTCTAGTGCTTGCTTGGCTTGGCTAGTGTTGGCTTGGCTTGTCTAGTGCTTGGCTTGTCTAGTTGCTCGCTTGTGCTTTGTTAGTGCTTGCTGTCTAGTGTTGGCTTGTGCTTGGTCTGTGCTTGGCTGTGCTATGTCTAGTGCTTGGCTTGTCTAGTGCTTGGCTTGGTGCTTTGTCTAGTGCTTTGCTTGTGCTTTTGTCTAGTGCTTGGCTTGTCTAGTGATGGCTTTGTGTGCTTTGTCTAGTTCTTTGCTTGTGCTTTGTCAAGTGCTTGGCTTGGGTTCTAGTGCTTGGCTTGTTGCTTTGTCTTGCTTGTTGTTAGTGCTTGTTGTGCTTGGTTCTAGTTGCTTTGGTTGTGCTTTGTCTAGTGCTTGCTTGTGCTTTTGTCTAGTGGCTTGGCTTGTGCTTTGTTCTAGTATTTGGCTTGTGCTTTGTTCTGGTGGCTTGGGCTTGTGTTTGTCTAGTGCTTGGCTGGTGCTTTGTCTAGTGTTGGTTATGCTTTGTCTAGTGCTCTGGCTTGTCTAGTGCTTGGCTTGTGCTTGGTCTAGTGGGCTTGCCTTGTGCTTTGTTAAGGTGCTTGGTTGTGGCTTTGTCTAGTGCTTGGCTTGTCTAGTGGCATGGCTTTGTGCTTTGTTAGTTCTTGGTTGTGCTTTGTCAGTGCTTGGCTTGTCTAGTGCGTGGCTTGTGCTTTGGTTCTTGTTTGGCCTTGTCTAAGTTGCTTGGCTTTTAGTGCTTGGTTGTCTAGTGCTTGGCTTGTGTCTTTGGGTCCCTAGTGCTTGGCTTGGTGGCTATGTTAAAGTGCTTGCTTGTCTAGTGCTTGGCTGTTGGCTTTGTTCTGTGCTTTGCTTGTGCTTTGTGCTAGTGCTTGGCTTGTTAGTGCTGCTTGTGCTTTGTCTAGTTCTTGGCTTGTTTGCTTTGTCAGTGTTGGCTTTGTTATGCCTGGCGTTGTGGCTTTGTCTCTTGCTTGGCTTGTCTAGTGCTTTGGCTTGTGCTTTGTCTAGTGGCTTGCTTTGTGCTTTGGTCTAGTGGTTGGCTTGTCTAGTGATTGGTAGTCTTTGTGCTTTGTTAGTCTAGAGCTTGTGTTTGTTGTGGCTTTGTGCTTTCGTCTAGTGTTGGCTTGTGTGTGCTTGGTTGGCTTTGTGTAGTGCTGTGGCTTGTTCTTTGTCTAGTGTTGCTTGTGGCTTTTGGTCTAGTGCTTGGGCTAGTGCTTTGTCAAGTGCTTTGGCTTGTGCTTTGGGTCTAGTGCTTGCTTGTTAGTGCTTGGCTTGTGCTTTGTCTAGTGGCTTTGGCCTTGTGCTACGTGCTTGGCCTGGCTTGGCTAGTGCTTTTTGGTTGGCTGTGCTTTTGTTAAGTGCTTGGCTTGTCTAGTGCTCGGCTTGTTGCTTTTGTATAGTGCTTGGCTTGTTAGTGCTGTGGCTTGTGCTTTGTTAGTGGCTTTGCTTGTGGCTTTTGTCTAGTGCTTTGGCTTGTCTAGTGCTTGGCTTGTCTAGTGCTTGGCTTGTCTAGTGCTTGGCTTGTGCTTTGTCTAGTGCTTATGGCTTGTGCTTTGTCTTAGTGTTGGCTTGTCTAGTGCTTGGCTTTGTGCTTTGTCCTTTGCTTGGGCTGTCTAGTGTTGCTTGTGCTTTGTCTAAGTGCTTTGCTTGTCTGTGCTTGGTTGTGCTGTTGTCTAGTGTCGTTGGCTTGTGCTTTCGGTGAGTGCTTGGCTTGTCTCGTGGCTTGGTTGTGCTTTGTTCCATGCTTGGCTTGTGCTTTGTCTAGTGCTTTGGCTTATGTGCTTGTCTCTAGTGTTTGGCTATTAATGCTTTGTCTAGTGCTTGGGTTAATCTTAAGTGCTTGGTCTTGTGCTTTGTGCTAGTGTTGGCTTGTGCTTTGTCTAGATGCTAGGCTTGTGTTTGTCTAAGGGGTTGGGGCTTTTGCGGTGTGTTAGTGCTTGGCTTGTCTAGTGCTTGGGCTTGTGCTTTGTCAAGTGCTTGGCTTGTGGCTAGTCGAGTGCTAGGCTTGTGGCTTTGTCTAGGTGCTTGCCTTGTTAGTGTTGTTGTGCGCTTTGTCTAGTTGCATGCTTGTGCTTTGTATAAGTGGCTTGGCTTGTGCTTTGTGGGGCTAGTGCTTGGTTGTTAGTGTTGGCTCGTGCTTTGTCTAGTGCTTTTGGCTTGTGCTAGTGCTTGGGGGCTTGGCTTGGCTAGTGTTGGCTTTGGCTTGTGCTTTGTCTAGTGCTTGGTGTCTAGTGCTCGGCCTTGTGTTTGTAATAGTGCTTGGTCATAGTGTCTATGGCTTGGCTTGTGCTTGGTCCTAGTGCTTGGCTGTGTGCTATGTCTAGCTGCTTGGCTGTGTCTAGTGCTTGGCTTGTGCTTTGTCTAGTGCTTTGCTTTGTGCCTTTTGGTCTAGTGCATGGTTGTTGCTTGACTAGTGGCTTGGCTTGTGCTTTGGTCTAGTGTTGGCTTGGTCTAGTGCTGTGCTTGGTGATTTGTCTCTGGCTTGGCTTGTCTAGTGCTTGGCTTGTGCTTTTGTCTAGTGGCTTGGCTGCTGTGGCTTTGTCTAGTGCTTGGCTTGTCTAGTGCTTGGCTTGTGCTTTCTCTAGTGTTGCTTGTCTAGTGTTAGTGTTGTGGCTTGTCTGTGCTTGGCTTGTGACTTTGGTCTAGTGTTGGATTGTGCTTTGTCTAGTGCCTTGGCTTTCTAGGTGCTTTGGTGTTCTTGGCTTCGTCAGTGCTTGCTTGTCTAGTGCCTGGCTTGTGCTTTGTTGCTTGGTGTTAGCTTTGTCTTTGGTTAGTGCTTGGCTTGTGTCTGTAGTTGGCTTGGTTGCTTGGCTTTGGTCTTGTGCTTTGTTCATCTATGGGGCTAGTGCTTTTGCTTTTGTGTTTGTCTAGTGCTTGCTTGTGAGGGCTTGCGTCTAGTTGTGCATTTTGAGGCTTGTAGCTGTAGTGACTTTGGCTCGTGGTTTGTGAGTGTTGCTTTCTGTTGTTGTTTGGATTGTCTAGTGCTTGGCTGTGCTTTGTTAGTGCTTGGCTAGTGTGGTCTAAGTGCTTGGCTGTGCTTGGGTGGAGGGTCTAGTGGATGTGTATATGTGCTTGTTGGCTCTTGCTTGGCTAGTGTGGCTTCGTAAACAGCACGGTGTATGTAGAGCTGTTGCTTGTGCTTTGTCTAAGTGCTGCTTGGCATGTATAGTGCATAGTGCATAAGGCACATAACTATTGTTCTAGTGCTTTTGGGAAAAAATACGCGCATGTGGTTTGGGCTTGTTCTAGTGCTTGCTTTGCTTTGTTCTTGCTTGGCTTGTTCTTATGTGCGTTGGTTGTTTATTATTGTTGTGTCATGTGCTTCTTTGTTCTAGTGTTATTGTGCTTGTCTTTGTTCTAATGCTTGCTTTTGTGCTTGAGTTGCTGTCACTAGGTTGCGTTTGGCTTTAGTTGCTTTTTTTTGCGTGTTGCTTGTGCTTTGTCTAGTCTGTGTTGTGCTTGTCTATACGTTGTTGGGCTTATGCTTTGTTAGTGCTTGGCTTATTGGCTTGGCTTGTGCTGATTAAATCTGTGTTGCTAGTGCTTTGTCTAAGTGCTAGGCTTGTGCGCTTTTTGCTAGGTTTGTGCTTTTGCTGGTCTAGTGGCTTGTGCTTATGTTCGGCATGCTTGGCTTTGTCTATTGCTTGTTGGCCCTAGGTCGAGTGCTATCGACATTGCTTTGTCTAGCTTGCTAGAATGCTTTAGTCTAGTGCATGTGCTGTGCGTTGTATAGCTGGCTCTGGCTGTCCTTTGTCTTTTTGTAGTGCTTTGGATTTGTCTAAGTCTAGTCCCTTGGGCCATGTGTGAATTACTATGGTCTCTAGTGTATTGGTTGCTTGCTTGTGCTTGTCTAGTGCTTGGCTTGTTGCTAGTGTTGGCTTGGCTTGTGCTTTGTCTAGTGCTTGGCTTGCTTGCTGTGGTGCTTTGTCTAGTGCTGGCTTGCTTAGTCTTGGCTTGTGCTTGCTTGTGCTTTGTTGTGGCTTTTGGCTTGTCTAGTGCTTTGGGCTTGTGCTTTTTGGTCTAGTGCTTGGGCTTTGTAGATGTTGGCTGTGCTGGCTTGATGATTTGTCTCTTGCTTGGCTTGTCTAGTGCTGTGCTTTTGCTTTGTTCTTGGTTGTGTTTGATGTCCTAGTGCTTGGCTTTTGTCTGTTTGCTTGTGCTTTGGTATCAGTGTTGGCTTGTGCTTCGTCTGTGTTGGCTTGTGCTTTGTCTATGCTTGGATTTGTCATTGTGTAGTGCTGGGCTTGTCGAATAGTGCTTGGTTGTGCTTTGTCTAGTGCTTGGCTTGTCTGAGTGCTTGGCTGTGCTTTGTTATTTTTGCTTGTGATCTATGTACTTGGCTTGTGCTTTGAGTGTTGGCTTGTGCTTTGCTCTAGTGCTTGGTTGTTAGTGCTTGGGCTGTGCTTTTGCGGCTAGTGCTTTAGTGGCTTGGCTCGTGCTGTCTAGTGCTTGGCTTGTCTGTGCTTGCTGTGCTAGGCTTGCTTGTGGTGCTGATTGTGTTTGCAGTGCTTGGCTTATAGAAATAGTGCTTGGGCTTTGCGTTGGTCTAAGTGTGGTGTGCGTAGGGCTTGTTATCTTTGCTTGCTAGTGCTTGGGTGCTTTGTTCTAGGGCCTTGGCTTGTGCTTTTGCTGGTCTGTCTAGGTGCTTTGTTTGCTTGTTTGGTCTTGGCTTGTGCTTTGTGGCTTTTGTGTCTTTGTCATGCGCTTTGATATGTGCTTGCTTGTCGTTAATAGTGCTTGCTTGGTGCTTGTGCTTGGCTTTGTCTAGTGGCTAGTGTGCTTTGTCTTAGTGCTTTGTCTAGTGCTTGTGCTTTTTTCTTGTGCTGTGTTAGGTGCTGCTTGTCTAGTGCTTGGTTGCTCCTGCTTTGTTAGTGCTTGGCTTGTGCTAGGTTAGTGCTTGGCTTGTGCTTTGATCTAGTGCTTGGCTTGTGCTTTGTCTCAGTGGCTTGTGCTCTTTGTCTAGTCTGCTTGGCTTGGTCTTTGTCTAGTGCTTGCTTGTCTAGTGCTTTGTCTTGTGTCTAGTGTGGTGCTTTGGCTTTGTCTAGTGCCTTGTGCTTGTCTAGTGCTTGGCATAGTGCTTGGCTTGGCTTTGTAGTCTAGTGCTTTGCTTGTGCCTGGCTTGTGCTTTTTGCTGTGTTGTCTAGGCTTTGTCTAGTGCTAGTGCTTGTTGTCTAGTGCTTTTGGCTTGTCTAGTGCTTGGCTCTAGTGCTTGGCTGTGCTTTTCTAGTGTTTTGTCTTGTGCTTGGTGCTTGTCTGGTGCTTGGGCTTTGTCTAGTGGCTTGGCTTTGTCTAGTGCTTGGCTTGGGTTAGCTTTGTTAGTGCTTGGCTTGTGCTTTGTCTAGTGCTGGCTTTGCTGTGCTTGCTGTTGTGTGCTTTGTCTAGTGTGGCTTGTCTATGTCTAGCTGTGCTTGTTCTTTGTCTAGTGCTTGTTTGCTTTGTCTGGCTTTGCTTTGTCTAGTGCTTGGGTGTGCTGCTTTGTCCTAGTGCTTTTGTCTAGTCTAGTGCTTGCCTTGGCTGTGGTGCTTGTGTGCTTGGCTTTGTCTAGTGCTTGGTCTAGTGGCTTGTTGTCTAGTGCTTGGCTTGTGCTTGGTTGTTTGTCTAGTGTGCTTTGGCTTGTCTAAGTGCTTGGCTTGTGCTTTGTCTAGTGGTGCTTTGTCTAGCTTGTGTGGCTTGTGCTTTGTCTAGTGCTTGGCTTGTGCTTTGTCTAAGTGCTTGGCTTTGTCTAGCTTGGCTTTGTTGCTTGTGCTTTGTCTAGTGCTTGTGTTCTAGTGCTTTGGCTTGGCTTTGTCCTTTAGTGGCTTGGCTGTTCTAGTGCTTGTCTAGTGCTTTTGTCTAGTGCTTGGCTTGTGCTTGGCTTGTGCTAGTGCTTGCTTGTGCTTTGTCTAGTGCTTGGCTGTGCTATGTGCTAGTGCTAGTGTGCTTTGTCTAGTGGCTTGCTTTGTCTAGTGGCTAGTGCTTGCTGTGCTTTGTCTTTGCTGGATCTTGTCTAGTGCCTGGTTGTGCTTGTGTGTCTAGTGCTTGGCTTGTGCTTTTGTCTAGTGCTTGCTTGTGCTTTGTCTAGTGTTGCTTGTGCTAGTGCTTTGGCGTTTTTGCTAGTGCTTTCTGTGCTTTGTTGGCTTGTCTAGCTTGCTGGCTTGTTGCTTGTTTGCTTTGTCTAGTGCTTGGCTTGTGCTTGTCTAGTGCTTGGCTTGTGCTTTGTCTGGTGCTTGTTGTCTAGTGCTTGCTTGTTAGTGGCTTGTGCTTGTCTAGATTGCTTGGCTTTGTGGCTTGCTTGCTTTTTGTCTAGTGCTTGGCTTGTGTGCTTTGTCTAGTGCTTGCTTGTGCTTTGTCTAGTGGCTTGGCTTGTGCTTGTCTAGTGCTTGGCTGTTGTGCTTTGTCTAGTGCTTGGCTTGTGCTTTGTCTAGTGCTTGGCTTTGTCTATGCTTGTGCTTTTGTCTAGTGGCCTTGTGCTTGTTAGTGTGCTTGTGCTTGCTTTGTCTAGTGCTTGCTTGTGCTTTGTCTAGTGCTTGGCTTGTGCTTTGTCTAGTGCTTGGCTGTGCTTTGTCTAGTGCTTTGGCTTGTGCTTTGTCTAGTGCTTGGCTTTGTCTTTGTCTAGTGCTTGGCTTGTGCTTTGGTGTTTGTCTAGTGCTTGGCTGTGTGCTTGCTTGTCTAGCTTGGCTTGTCTAGTCTTGCTTGTGCTTGTCTAGTGTTGGCTTGTGCTTTTGTCTCTTGCTTGCTGCTTTGTCTAGTGCTTGGCTTGTGTGCTTTGTCTAGTGCTTGCTTGTCTAGTGCTTGGCTTGTGCTTTGTCTAGTGCTTGGCTTCAAGTGTGCTTGTCTAGTGCTTGGCTTGTGCTTGTTTGTCTAGTGCTTGGCTTGTGCTACGCTTTGTCTAGTGCTATTGGCTTGTGCTTTGTCTAGTGCTTGGCTTGTGCTTTGTCTAGTGCTTGTGCTTTGCTTGGCTTGTGCTTTGTCTAGTGCTTGGCTTGTGCTTTGTCTAGTGCTTGGCTTGTGCTTTTGTCTAGTGGCTTGGCTGCTTTGTCTAGCTTGTGCTTTTGGTCTAGTGCTTGGCTTGTCTTGGCTTGTGCTTTGTCTAGTGCTGCTTGGCTTGTCTAGTGCTTGGCTTGTGCTTTGTCTAGTGCTTGTGCTTGTCTAGTGCTTGGCTTGTGCTTTGTCTAGTGCTGGCTGTGCATTGTCTAGTGCTTGGCTTGTGCTTTGTCTAGTGCTTGGCTTGTGCTTTGTCTAGTGCTTTGGCTTTGTCTAGTGCTTGGCTTGTGCTTGTCTAGTGCTTGCTTGTTTGCTTGGCTTGTGCTTTGTCCTAGTGGCTTGGTTGTGCTTTGTCTAGTGCTTGGCTTGTGCTTTGTCTAGTGCTTGCTTGTGCTTTGTCTAGTGGCTTGTGCTTTTGTCTAGTGCTGCATTGGCTTTGTGCTTTGTCTAGTGCTTTGGCTTGTGCTTTGTCTAGTGCTTGGCTTTGTCTAGTGCTTTGGCTTGTGCTAGTGCTTGGCTTGTGCTTTGTCTAGTGGCTTGTGCTTTGTCTAGTGCTTGTGCTGTGTGCTTGTCTATTGGCTTGTGCTTGTCTAGTGCTTGGCTTGTGCTTTGTCTAGTGCTTGGCTTGTGCTTTGTCTAGTGTGCTTGGCTTTGTCTATGGCTTGTGCTTTGTCTAGTGCTTGGCTTGTGCTTTTGTCTAGTGTCTTTGGCTTGTGCTTTTGTGCTTGGCTTGTCTAGTGGCTTGGCTTGTGCTGGCTTGTCTATGGTGCTAGTTTGGCTTGTGCTGTCTAGTGCTTGGCTTGTGTGCTATGTCTAGTGCTTGGCTTGTGCTTGGCTTGTGCTTTGTCTAGTGCTTGTGCTTTGGCTTTGTCTAGTGCTTGGCTTGCTTTGTCTAGTGCTTTGGCTTGGCTGTTGTGCTTGGCTTGTCTATTTGTCTAGTGCTTGCTTTGCTTTGTCTAGTGTGCTTGCTGTGCTTTGTCTAGTGCTTGGCTTTGTCTAGTGCTTGGCTTTGCTTTGCTAGTGCTTGGCTTGCTTGCTTGTCTAGTGCTTGCTTGGCTTTGTCTATAGTGCTTGGCTTGTGCTTTGTCTAGTGCTTGGCTTTGTCTAGTTGCTTTGGCTTGTGCTTTGTCTAGTGTGCTTGGCTTTGTCTAGTGCTTGGCTTGTGCTTGTCTAGTGCTTGGCTTGTGTCTAGTGCTTGGCTGCTTGCTTGTCTAGTGCTTGGCTTGCTTGTCTAGTGCTTGGCTTGTGCTTTGTCTAGTGCTTTGGCTTTGTCTAGTGCTCGGCTTGTGCTTGCTTGTCTAGTGCTTGGCTTGTGCTTGTTTTTTGTCTAGTGCTTGGCTTGTGCTTTGTCTAGTGCTTGGCTTGTGCTTTGTCTAGCTTGCTTGTGCTTTTGTCTAGTGCTTGGCTTGTCTAGTGCTTGGCTTGTGCTTTGTCTAGTGCTTTGGCTTGTGCTTTGTCTATGGCTTGTGCTTTGTCTAGTGCTTGGCTTGTGCTTTGTCTAGTGCTTGGCTTGTGCTTTGTCTAAGTGCTTGTGCTTGTGTGCTTTGTGCTTTGCTTGTCTAGTGCTTGGCTTGTGCTAGTGCTTGTGCTTTGTCTAGTGTGGCTTGTCTAGTGCTTATGTGCTTGTGCTTTGTCTAGCTTGTCTGCTTGTGCTTTGTCTAGTGCTTGCTTTTGCTTGTCTAGTGCTGGGCTTGTGCTTGTCTAGTGCTTGGCTTTGTGCTTTTGTCTAGTGCTTGTGCTTTGGCTCTGTGCTAGGCTTGTGTGTCTAGTGTGCTTGTTGCTTTGTCTAGTGTGCTTGTGCTTTGTCTAGTGCTTGGCTTGTGGCTTTGTCTAGTGCTTGCTTGTGCTTTGTCTAGTGCTTGGCTTGTGCTTGTCTAGTGTGCTTGGCTTGGCTTGTGCTTTGTCTAGTGCTTGTGCTTTTGTCTAGTGCTTGGCTTGTGCTTTGTCTAGTGCTTTGGCTTGTCTGCTTGTGTAGTGCTGCTTGTCTAGTGCTTGGGCTTGCTTGGCTTGTCTAGTGCTTGGCTTTGTCTAGTGCTTGGCTTGTGCTTTGTCTAGTGCTTTTGTCTTTGTGCTTGTCTAGTGCTTGTGCTTTGTCTAGTGCTTGGCTTGTGGTCTAGTGTGCTTGTGCTTGTCTAGTGGCTTGTGCTTTGTGCTTTGTCTAGTGCTTGGTCTAGTGCTTGGCTTGTGCTTTTGTCTAGTGCTTGGCTTGTGCTTTGTCTAGTTGCTTGGCTTGTGCTTTGTGTGCTTGTGCTTGTCTAGTGCTTGGCTTGTGCTTTGTCTAGTGCTTGGCTTGTCTAGTGCTTGGCTTGTGCTTTGTCTAGTGCTTGGCTTGTGCTTTGTCTAGTGCTTGGCTTTGTGCTGTGGTCTAGTGCTTGGCTTGTGCTTTGCTTGTGTCTAGCTTGTCTAGTGCTTGTGCTTTGTCTAGTGCTGCTTGCTTGCCTTTGTCTAGTGCTTGCTTGTTGTGCTTGTCTAGTGCTTGGCTTGTGCTTTGTCTAGTGCTTGGCTTGTGCTTTGTCTAGTGTGTTGCTTGTGCTTTGTCTAGTGCTTGGCTGTGGCTTGTCTAGTGCTGTGCTTTGTCTAGTGCCTTGCTTGTGCTTTGGGTGCTTGTCTAGTGCTTGGCTTGTCTAGTGCTTGGTGCTTGGCTGTGTTGCTTTGTCTAGTGCTTGTGTCTTTGGCTTTGTCTAGTGCTTTGGCTTTGCTTGTTCTTTGTCTAGTGCTTGGCTTTGTCTAGTGCTTTGTCTTAGTGCTTTGCTTGCTTGTCTAGCTTTGCTTGGGTGCTTTGTCTAGTGCTTGGCTTGTGTGCTTGGCTGTGCTTTGCTTGTCTAGTGCTTGCTTTGTGCTTGTCTAGTGCTTGCTTGCTTTGTCTAGTGCTTTGCTTGTCTAGTGGCTTTGGCTTGTGCTTTGTCTATGTGCTTGGCTTGTCTAGTGTGCTTTTGGCTTTGTTGTGCTTTGTCTAGTGTGCTTGGTGCTGTGGCTGCTTGTCTAGTGTGCTTGTGCTCTGTCTAGGCTTTGTCTAGTGCTTTGTGCTTGGCTTGCTTTGTCTAGTGCTTGGCTTGTGCTTGTCTAGTGCTTGGGCTGTGGCTTGTGTTTGTCTAGGCTTTGCTTTGTCTAGTGTGGCTTGGCTTGTGCTTTGTCTAGTGCTTGGCTTTGTGCTAGTGGCTTGTGCTAGTTTGTCTAGTGCTTTGGCTTTGTCTAGTGTGTGGCTTAGTGCTTTGTCTAGTGCTTGCTTGTGCTTTGTCTAGTGCTTGGCTTTGTCTAGTGTGGCTTGTGCTTTGTCTAGTGTGCTTGTGCTTGTCTAGTGCTTGTCTAGTGCTTGTGCTTTTGTCTAGTGCTTGGCTTGTGCTTTTGTCTAGTGCTTGGCTTGTGCTTTGTCTAGTGGCTTGGCTTGTCTTGGCTTGCTTGTGCTTTGCTTGTGCTTGCTTTGTCTAGTGCTTGGCTTGTGCTTTGGTCTAGTGCTTGCTGTGCTTGCGCTTGTCTAGTGCTTGGCTTGTGCTTTGTCTAGTGCTTGGTGCTGTGCTTTGTGCTTTGTCTAGTGGCTTGCTGTTGCTTTGTCTGTGTAGTGCTTGGCTTGTGCTTTGTCTAGTGCTTGGCTTGTCTATTGCTTGGCTTTGTCTAGTGCTTGGCTTGTGCTTTGTCTAGTGTCTAGTGCTTGGCTTGTGCTTTGTCTAGTGCTTGGCTTGTGCTTTGTCTAGTGCTTGGCTTGTCTAGTGCTTGGCTTGTGCTTTGTCTAGTGCTTGGCTTGTGCTTTGTCTAGTGCTTGGCTTGTGCTTTGTCTAGTGCTTGGCTTGTGCTTGGTCTAGGTGCTTGGCTTGGCTTTGTCTAGTGCTTGGCTTGTGCTTTGTCTAGTGCTTGGCTTGTGCTTTGTCTAGTGGCTTGGCTTGTGCTGTCTAGTGCTCGCTTGGCTTGTGCTTTGTCTAGTGCTTGGCTTGTGCTTTGTCTAGCTGCTTTTGTCTAGTGGCTTGGCTTGTGCTTTGTCTAGTGCTTGGCTTGTGCTTTGTCTAGTGCTTGCTTGTGCTTTGTCTAGTGCTTGGCTTGGCTTGTGCTTTGTCTATTGTCTAGTGGCTTGCTTGTCTAGTGCTTGCTGTGCTTTGTCTAGTGCTTTGGCTTTGTCTAGTGCTTGGCTTGTGCTTTGTCTAGTGCTTGGGCTTGTGCTTGTCTAGCTTGTGCTTGTCTAGTGCTTGGCTTGTGCTTTGTCTAGTGCTTTGCTTGTTGCTTTGTCTAGTGCTTGGTCTTGTATGGCTTGTGGCTTGTCTAGCTAGTGGCTTGGCTTGTGCTTTTGTCTAGTGTGCTTGGCTTGTGCTGCTTGTCTAGTGCTTGGCTTTGTGCTGCTAGTGCTTTGTCTAGTTGGCTTGTCTAGTGCTTGCTTGTGCTTTGTCTAGGCTTGTGCTTTGTTGTGCTTTGTCTAGTGCTTTAGTGCTTGTGCTTGTTGCTTGTCTAGTGCTTGCTTGTGCTCTGTGTGCTTGAGTGCTTGGCTTGGTAGGCTTGGCTTGGCTTTGTCTAAGCTTGTCTAGTGCTTGCTTGTCTAGTGTGGCTTGTGCTTTGTCTAGTGTGGCTTGTGCTTGTCTAGCTTTGTCTACTTGTCTAGTGTGCTTGGCTTGTCTAGGTGCTTGGCTTGTGCTTTGTCTAGCTTGTGCTTTGGTGCTTGCTTGTCTAGTGCTTGTGGTGCTGCTTGCTTTGTCTAGTGCTTGGCTTGTGTCTAGTGCTTGGCTTGTGCTTTGTCTAGTGCTTGGCTTTGTCTAGTGCTTGGCTTGTGCTTTGTCTAGTGCTTGTGCTTTGTCTAGTGCTTGGCTTGTGCTTGCTTGGCTTGTGCTTGTCTAGCTTGCTTGTGCTTTGTCTAGTGCTTTGGTGCTTGCTTGTCTAGTGCTTGGCTTGTGCTTGGTCTAGTGCTGCTTGTGCTTTGTCTAGTGCTTGGCTTGTCTAGTGCTTGCTTTGTATAGTGCTTGCTTGTCTAGCTTGCTTGTGCTTTGTCTAGCTTGTCTTGGCTTGTGCTTTGTCTAGTGCTTGGCTTGTCTAGTGCTTGCTTGTGCTTGTCTAGTAGCTTGGCTTGTCTAGTGCTTGGCTTGTGCTTTGTCTAGTGCTTGGCTTTGTCTAGTGCTTGCTTGTCTAGTGTGCTTGCTTGTCTAGTGTGCTTGCTTTGTGCTTTTGTCTAGTGCTTGGCTTTGTCTAGTGCTTGGCTTGTGCTTTGTCTAGTGTGCTTGTGCTTGTGCTTTGTCTAGTGCTTGGCTTGTGCTTTGTCTAAGTGCTTGGCTTGTGCTTTGTCTAGTGCTTGGCTTGTGCTTTGACTAGTGCTTGGCTTGTGCTTTGTCTAGTGCTTGGCTTGTGCTTTGTCTAGTGCTTGGCTTGGCTTGACTTGGCTTGGCTTGGCTATAACTGTGAGTGCTTGCTTGGCTTGTCTAGTGCTTGTCTTGTACTGTCCAGTTTTCGGCTTGGCTCGGCCAAACTATACGCGTGAGTACTTGCTTGGCTTGTCAAGTGCTTGGCTTGGCTTGTCCAGTTTTTGGCTTGGCTTGGCTAGGCAATACCCTCGAGTTCTTGCTTTGTTTGTCAATTGCTTGGCTTGGCTTGGCCAGTTTTTGGCTTGGCTGGGCTAGGCTATACCCATGAGTGCTTGGCTTGGCTTGTCTAGTGCTTGGCTTGGCTTGGCTTTACCCATGAGTGCTTGCTTGGCTTGGCTTGTCTAGAGCTTGGCTTGGTTTGGCCTCTGGTCTTGCTCTGGCTTGTGCTTGGTCTTCTACTTTGTCTTGTGCTTGGCTTGGCTTGGCTTGGCTTGGCTTGGCTTGGTTTACCTAGGCTAGGCTAGGCTATTGCTTGGCTTGGCCTCTGGACGTGCCCTGGCTTGTGCTTTGTCCAGTCATTTCGTCGTGCATTGTTTTGTGCTTTTTCATATATTTTCTTTCTTGCTTTTCTTAGCAGCTTCTAGGCAGCTCCCTAAGCCATCCACTGCCCCCCCCCCCCCCCCCCCCCTTCCCCCCAAGAATAGCAGTTTGGAAAGCCATTCTAGAATTCTGAGCAGCTTCTAGGCAGCTCCGACCCCCCACTGCCCCCCCCCCCACCGCCCACCCCCCACACACACAAGAGTAGCAGTTTGGACAGCCAATTGTGTTGGCTTCAAGTCACACTATATTTCTTAGCAGCTTCTAGGCAGCTCCAACCCACCCACCCCCTTACCCATACATCCCCTTCAGTGCTTATCTTTTTCGGCTTTTCTTAGCAGCTGCTAGGCAGCTCCCTGAGCCAGCCACTAGGCTACACTGAACTATGTCAGCAGTTCTTTAACTTTAAGAATGAAGAGTCGGGGGTTCGACTCCCCCTTCGGTCGCTCTTGGCGTTGCAGGTTGTCATTAACCGCGATGGTAGCTTGTCCAGTTGAGGTAGGAGACCGCTCCCCACCCGCGTACGACGGTTTACCTTAACACCACGCCCCACCAGGCGTTATCATTACTTTTTCAGCAGTTCTGGGCAGCTGATTGTGCCACAGCTTCAAGGTGCACTAGGTTGAGACAGGTTAGGCTGAATAGCCAGCCAAGGGAGCTGCCTAGAAGCTACTGCTCGTAGCAGAAAAAAGTGCACTAATCCCCATTACCACTAGTTCAAAAATAGATGATGTTGTCATCCAGTGAGAGGGGCATGCCCATCTCCGCCAGGGCTTGTTTTTCAAATCTGAAAGTGGGTTTTTCTAGCTTATTTTTTTGGGGCCTCCTCCATAGACAGTGTTTAAGTGTTTAATAGCTTTAATCGCTTTTCCAGGCCATTAAGGAGGGGGGGGGGGGAGGGTGATTTTACAATTTTATAGCATTTTTTTGCCAAAACGGGGTCAAAACTAGCGATCGCTTATATATAGCGGATATAAAAAGCTTGACTCCGCCTCACCAACCAACCTCCCCATCTCACCGACCCACCCACCAATGCATCCTCCTAAAAATAGATGAATTTGTCATCCGACAAGATTGGCATGTCACTCTGCCTCACAGCGTGCTTTGTTGACAAGCACCCTCGACCCATTAACACTGCTACATCCCCTATCCACTCTTTCAAATATAGAACGATAATGCCCCCGGGGACTTGTGGTCATTGGTCGGGAAGGCTACGTCCTCTGGCGTAGGCTGGCCTACCACCTCTGTCTCACAGCCTGGTCTGGTGACAAGCGCCCTCGCCCCCAGGGACGACTTGTGGTCATCCGGCGGGGAGGCTGCGTCCCCTGGCGGAGGCTGGCCTGCCACCTCCGCCTCAGAGCCCGCTCTGGTGACAAGCGCCCTCGCCCCCAGGGACGACTTGTGGTCATCGGGCGGG
This sequence comes from Microglena sp. YARC, assembly GCA_022414725.1. Lineage (NCBI taxonomy): Eukaryota > Viridiplantae > Chlorophyta > Chlorophyceae > Chlamydomonadales > Chlamydomonadaceae > Microglena > Microglena sp. YARC. The sequence continues at coordinate 61,947 of JAJSRW010001686.1, read as the reverse complement.
GAGGCTACGTCACCTGGCAGAGACTGGCCTGCCACCTCCGCCTCACAGCCCACTCTGGTGACAAGCGTCCTCGCCCCCAGGGACGACTTGTGGTCATCGGGCGGGGAGGCTATGTCACCTGGCGGAGGCTGGCCTGCTCTCCGTTCGGCTCAGTCAGGAGATAGGATTGTGTCTGGAGGGACGAGACTCCCTAAAAGAACCGCCTCAATTTTCCGCGCGCACACGTTGGAATCCCCAAAGCTGGCAGCGAAGGAAATCCGCGGCAGAGTCCACATGTCAACGTCCAATGTCATAGCTCCTGCCCTCCCTCCCACCATTCAAGGGGAGAAGCTTACATCTGGTGGGGGGAGACTCCCCCGAAAGACTGCCTCTATGTTTCGCATGACCACAACCTCACACTCTGTTGAACGTTCTCTTTTTTCCTCTGCCTCCACTCAGGAAGTCCAGGGTCTTGTCCAAATGAGTCTTGGGCTCGGGGGACAGAGGCCCAAACCTAGTCCTTCTCACCACGCCTCCGCTGCCCTCACCCACTCCTTCTCACCACGTTCTCGGGTGGCAGTAGCTCACGCTCCCATGGATGGCCTGGCGCTTAGAAGAATGGGAATCCCAACGAGGGAGTCTGTTTCTGCCAAAGGCATCTTGGGTGGTAGCTGCCACATGGTCTCAAGCACTCACGCTCCCATAGATGGCCTCGCGCTGAGAAGAATGGGAATCCCAACCCGGGAGTCTGTTTCTGCCAAAGGAATCTTGCGTGGTAGCTGCCACATGGTCTCAAGCACTCACTCTCTTGTAGATGGCCTGGTGCTGAGAAGAATGGGAATCCCTACCAGGGAGTCTGTTTCTGCCAAAGGCATCTTGGGTGGTAGCTCCCATAAAACCTCAGGCAAACACTCCATGGAGCTCCCAACGCTGGGTGGGAAGAGAATTAGCAGCCGGGGGTCTTTGTCCTCAAACAAAGCTCTTGCCCTCCCTAGCTCTCCCCAGGGGGAGAAGCTTACACAAGGGGAGAAGCTTACTGTGCGGATACTAGTGGGAATTTCTGGCATTGGGTCTTCCTCCATTAAAAGCATCGCGGGTGGTGGGTCCCCGGCGCAACGCTCGCCATTCATACATGGCTTTACGTCTAGAGAAGAGCTGGATGCATCTAGGAGAGCCTTGACAAACATGCCTGCCCGCTCTCTATATGATGCCTTGGCAACTCTGCCTGACACTTCTCTTTATTCCAGCATGGCTGATCGCCCTCTTCATTCCCTGAATAACACGCCTGATCCCCCCCCTCTGTCCACTCAACAATAGGCATGCCATATGGCCCTGTACATCCTCTTCCTTCTTGTTTTTTTCTAGGTGCCCTACCGGACTCCAACTGCGCCTGTAGTTAGGTTGGGCTGGGCTAGGTTGCATTGTATTGGCTTGCTTGCTTGCTTGCTTGCTTGCTTGCTTGCTTGCTTGCTTGCTTGCTTGCTTGCTTGCTTGCCGTGTCTTGCTGTGTCTTGTCTTTTCTTGTTGCTCGATATGGTTTGTACTACAGAATTCATTATTTGTCCTTCCTATTCACTTTCACTTTCACTTTGGGAATTCACTTTGTCCTGGGTTTGCATTTGGGGCTCTACTGCTACTCTACACTACTACACTACATGCATTGGCTTGGCTTAGCTTGGCTTGGCTTGGCTTGGCCTGCCCTGGCTTTTCACTTTCACTTTGGGGATTCACTTTGTCCTGGGTTTGCATTTGGGGCTCTACTGCTACTCTTCACAACTACACTACATGCATTGGCTTGGCTTGGCTTGGCCTGCCCTGGCTTTTCACTTTCACTTTGGGGATTCACTTTGTCCTGGGTTTGCATCTTGGGTTCTCATTAAAGTGGTGGAGTATGCAAGGGCAGTACACATAAGCACTACTACACTACATGCACATGCTACACTACCCGCACCTGCTTGCTTCTTGCTTGCTTTGCTAAAGCTGAAGCTGACATGAAGCTGAAGCTTGCATTATGCATGAATCTGGCATGAATCTGGCCTTGAAGCTAGCATTATGCATGAAGCTGGCATGAAGCTGTCCTTGAAGCTGGCATTATGTATGAAGCTAGAAAGAAGCTGGCATTATGCATGAAGCTAGAAAGAAGCTGGCATTATGCATGAAGCTAGCATTATGCATGAAGCTGGCAATATGCATGAAGCTGGCCTTGAAGCTGGCATTATGCATGAGGCTGGCATGAAGCTGGCCTTAAAGCTGGCATGAAGCTGGCATTATCAGCTGCCTTGAAGCTGGCATTATGCATGAAGCTGGCATGAAGCTGGCATTATCAGCTGCCTTGCAGACTGTTGAACGCTTTGCTAGCCTCTTTCAGTGATATACATTGGTCTAGTGGTAGACCAAGTCACTGTAAGGATGAAGAATCGGGGTTTTGACTCCCCCTTCAGTCGCTCTTGGCGTTGCAGGTCGTCGTCAACCGCGATGGTAGCTTGTCCAGTTGAGGTAGGAGACTGCTCCCCACCCGCGTATGAAGGGCTCCCTTAACATCACGCCCCACCAGGCGTTATCATTACCTGAACGCTTTGCTCGATCTAAGATTGCTTGCTAGATAGCTTGGATTTCAGATGCCCTCGGTTTGCATTTGCATTCTCGGTTGTCATTGAAGTCGTGGACTATGATTAAGTAGAATTTACACCACTTCACTACACTGCCTTGAAGCTGGAATTGTCAGCTATCTAGCAGAGTGTTGTATGTATGTATATAAGTAAGTTACAGTCCAGGGGTAGGCCAAATAGACTAAAAGGACTTGCCCAACCGTGATAGGAAGGGCTTGAAAAGAAAAGGCATTGATGAACTTAACCCCAAGCAATGGTTTTACCGGTGGGGGCCCTGAGTTGAACCCCAAGCATTCGTATTACCGACAGGGGCCCTGAGTTAACCCCCAAGTAATTGTTTTACCAACGGGGGGCCTGAGTTGACCCCCAAGCAATCGTTTTACCAACAGGGGCCCTGAGTTGAACCCTGAGCAATCGTATTACTGACGGGGGGCCTGAGTTCGTGCTAGCTGCTTGTTGAAACAAGGGGGGCCTGAGTTCGTGCTAGCTGCTTGTTGAAACAAGGGGGGCCTGAGTTCGTGCTAGCTGCTTGTTGAAACAAGGGGGGCCTGAGTTCGTGCTAGCTGCTTGTTGAAACAAGGGCGTGACCACCACTTGACTTGAGTCGACTCGACTTGAGTTAAACGGACTCGACTTAGCATTCACGCGACTTGACTGAGGGTTTGCGCAAGTTAACTCAAGTTGAGTCTTTCGTGTGTCCATTGATCATACCTTTCCGAAATGCCAACGCGGCTTGGCATGTGGGCTTGGCCCCAACTCGGCCCCAGCTTGGCCCCTACTAACGGTTTGTTATTTCCTTCCATCCCTTGTGAAGTGATGTGACTGCTTATGAGTGTGACGTGACTGCTCATGAGTGTGACGTGACGTGACTGCTTATGAGTGTGACGTGACTGCTTATGAGTGTGACGTGACGTGACTGCTTATGAGTGTGACGTGACTGCTTATGAGTTGACGTGACTGCTTATGAGTGTGACGTGACTGCTTGTGAGTGTGACGTGACGTGACTGCTTATGAGTGTGATGTGACTGCTTATGAGTGTGACATGACTACTTATGAGTGTGACGTGACGTGATTGCCTTGGCAACTTGCCGAACCCTTAGGGTCTGCAGCGCATCCGTTCTGCTCCTTTGATTTGCTCCTCGGATTTGCTCGCCCGGCAGTACACCTGATGTACCAAAGTCGCTACCCATGGCGGTAAAGAAACAATTGAATGAATACTTCGCTAAATCTTTGCTTGATTTATTGATTACTTGCTTCACTGCCAATTCAAGGGGTCTTTGGCACCCTTTTTAGCACACTTGCAGCACCCTTACCACCGATAATGCACGCTTTTAAGTCAAATAAAAGAGTGCTGAAGATGGGCCGTAGCCCCCCCAAGGTTGCAGCATGATTGCTTGGATTTCTGCTGTCCTGGGTTAGCATTTGCATTCTGGGGTGCCATTCAACGTGACACCAATTAAGGCATTACCCAGAGTTTCCCACAACATGGGTTTGAACTAAGGTAATGATAACGCCTGGTGGAGCGAGGCACCCCGTGAGGCACCCTGATTTTCATCAATACTTGCACGATACTCCACGATACCCTAGGCTAACTCGAGCGGAGGGGGCATGACCTGTTGTGCTACGTACCACCAGACTGTAAACGTTGTCGCTTCTCACTGCTTGCTAGCAGAACAAAGCCGGGTACACTGCAGAGGACTGAATGCAATCATGTTCTAGTATGTAGGGGGGGTCGACTATGTTCTACAATATTAGTGAATAAATAATATTAGATCATATTAGTCGGATGAGCCGTCTCACCAGATTTCGAATTTATTTGTAAAACTAATATTATTGTGACACTATAATCATATTAGTTTTTCAAACACTTATATTAGTTGCCGTTCCCCACTAGTGGGCTACTACAGGCCGAAAAGACCTTCGTGATCCAATTGTATAGAGCTCGTTATACGGTGGGCGGGGTTGGGTAATTGGGTTTGGGGTCCATCTGCTGCCCGTGGCGCACTCACTCACTTTGCAGACGACAGTCGTACCATCTGGTTGGGTGCAGGTCGGGGTTGGGTTTGGGATTCATCTGCTGCCCATGGCGTGCCCGGTCACGTTGCAAGACAGTCTTACCATCTGGTTGGGTGCAGGTAGGTGTGGGTGGGGTGGTCGGTGTTGTGTGTGTGGGTGGGGTTCAGCTGCTTTCCATGGCATACCCGCTCACGTTGCAGACGACAGTCGTACCATCTGGTTGGGTGTGGGTGGGGTGGTCGGCGTTTGGGTTAGGGTTGTGTGTGTGGGTGAGGTTCATCTGCTGCCCATGGTGAACCGGCTCAGGCAGCAGACGACAGTCTTACCATCTGGTTGGGTGTGGGTGGGGTGGACGGCGTTGGGGTTAGGGTTGTGGGTGTGGGTGGGGTTCATCTGCTTCCCATCGTGAACAGGCTCACCTTGCAGACGACAGTCTTACCATCTGGTTGGGTGTGGGTGGGGTGGACGGCGTTGGGGTTAGGGTTGTGGGTGTGGGTGGGGTTCATCTGCTTCCCATCGTGAACAGGCTCACCTTGCAGACGACAGTCTAACCATCTGGTTGAGTGTGGGTGGGTGCAAGTGGGTGTGGGTGGGGTGGTCGGCGTTGGGGTTAGGGTTGTGGGTGTGGGTGGGCTTCATCTGCTGTCGAGGGCAAAAACAGTTTTTTTTCAAAAAGAAATGGCACTTTTGATCGCGGGGGGGGGGGGGGGGGGTAGGGGGGGCGAGCTGGTTTCGGGAAATCTTCGTTCCTTCCTCGCCAGGCGGAATCTGACCAAGGCCAGACACCCATCACACCATCGGCTCAAGCAGAGCTGCCTAAATCCGTGCTCGTTGGTCGGCCCTCGACCGTAGGCCTATGCATTGCCACCTGGAGGTGCTCGACTGCTCGTTGGTCGGCCTCGACCGTAGGCCTTGCCACCTGGAGGGGCTCCTTGGTCGGTACGGTACATACATGGTTGGGAAAATTTGAAACTTCAGCCCGTCTGAACATAACCTGTTAAGTGTCACCCTGGTGACCTGGCCCAGCTGAGCGGCTGCATGACCGATGCCCGATCCAACAGTCTGCGTGTTCCAAAACATTAAGCGCATGCCGATGCTTCAGCTAAGCCACCTTGGTCGCTTGGAAACATTAATTATTGGACGTGACCGATGCTCCAGCCAAAGTTTCAGAATCTAAAAACATTAACCAGACATGAGATTCCGACGGCTAAATTCGCAAATAAACATTACAATCGTGAAAATATCGATGACTCATTCACTCGAGTATAAAACAACGTTGGTGAGCAGCCCAGAGTTGGCTGAACAAACATGTAACATTTCGATCCAACATGTATGTTCCGGTACCGGTATTTACTGACTCACATTTTCACTTACACTCAAATCATTCACTCAAGTCTTCATGCCTGCACACAACATACAACACGGTACGACCTTCCAATGCCGGCCACTGCCTTCTAGAGCGGAACACTCACGCAGAAACAAGTGAAGGATTGGACGCTTGCGTTTGGGCCTGTACTGTTAAACTAACCAGTGTACCATGAGGACATCTGAATCAGATGTCCTCTTGGTACACTGCTTAGTTTAACATAACGTGACTCCCATCAGGGCGTTACATTACGTGATTCCCATCGGCACCAGTACGAACCCGACCGCCGGAACAGAGGGGAAATTCCTGTCCACAAGCGCAGAAGAATGGTGGGCAGTGAATACCACGGAATCTTGTTTCAGCACTGAGTTTAATCCCGCGGTTGAGGGAACCTCTGGGTAACGCCCTGATGAGAGTCACGTTATGTAACGCCCTGATGGGAGTCACGTTCTGTTAAAGTAAGCTGTGTACCACGAGGACATCTGATTCAGATGTCTTCATGGTACATAGCTTAGTTTAACATGTACCTCCTCCCCCACCCTCCACCCCCACCCCACATCCGGTGCTTTGTGACAGGATCGGACAGGAATCATCAAAGGGGGGGCTGGGGTTGGTACCATAGGGGCGTTTGTATTTGTACGCCAGTTTTCTAGTCCATAGACGTCCCCACCTAGCTTTGTGGATTGTATATCACCGACCGATTACATAAATTATATATTTACATTGTCATCGACAGGCCATTGCTGGCCATTGCTTACCGCCCAATTGCTAGTGGATTGGCTGTCGAGAGCCCACTAGCAGGGGATGCTTTTTTTTTCTTTCTTCTTCGTTAATGCACATCTGCCTTGCATTAAATGAAGACGTGTGTCTAGCGTGTGAAGCAGGACAGGGCTGGGCATAAGGAAGGAAAGGATATATCAGGAGACTGACTTTTGAGCAGGACAGAGATGGGCCTGAGGGCTGGTCGGTGCATTTCAGGCCGGAGCTGGACGCATGCGTGCAGATATGCGCGAATGTAGCATTTCGTCCGCTTCTTCGCGAACTCCGGGTAGCCACCTGAGCACCTTATCACCTGACACTCAAGCATTCCTATCGTACTCCGAAATTCATGTTGAAATGAGCTACTTTGAATATTAGGCAGGGCCCACATGTCAGAAGGGGTGGGACGGCCGTACTTAGGTGTACTCCGGCAATACATGTGTACCTTTGCCCCGGAACCTTCCGTTCGACTAGAGAGCCAATTTAGCATGGGCTCTGAATTTCACCCCGTTACGTCCTCTTAATCGCTTCTTTTCCTTACCTACTCTTGATCATGTCATCGCTCGCTTAAGCTGTCCGTTAATGCTGTTGCATCTGTGCTCTCCGCATAGCTATTCCTTGCGAATCAATATCTAGAAATAGGCTGCGAATGACTAGTTTAATTATTCCCACCCGTAACCCGTCCTTTGGACCCGACGTGGCTTCAGTTTAACAATGCGACCCTCCAGTAGTCCGGTGTTATCACCCTGTAGCAGCTCGATTTCATCGAAGGGCATCAGTGCGTACTGTGAGCTGTGTGAGTTGCACAATGGAAGGCACTCCACGGTTAGTCTGCCCCCGAGGCTCCGTAACTCTATTCCTCTTGAATTTATTGATGTCTCCCTCGAGTTTAATCACCTGCCTGCGTCTCCGTTGCCCTGCTGTAATCCTTGAGACGCACGACCATCCTTGCCTGTCCAACGTCTGCTCGGTTTGAGGAGGTGTTAAGTTGAGCATGAACCTCATCACTGTACCTACCATTCCCTGTTGTCCCTCTGTTTGCAATAGTCTTTTGTGACCCTTAGTCACTGTTTTCCCACCCCCTGCAAATACCCCCAGTGCCTCATCTGCATCTGCTACTCCTCTCCCCTCTGTTTGCAATAGCTCAACCATGCATGTGTGACTTCTCTTTGGTTTGTCTTTTCAGCGCATCTTGCTGCCTTGTGGTACCTCTGCTGTTCCTCCACCATCTCACAGCCCCATCCCTTGCTCAAGTGCTGCTTTCAATTCTGCTATACATACTGTAGCATGCCACTTGCACAAGCATATCTCATGACTAGGATGGCTTGTTTCTCCTTTCCACCCTCCCTGCTTCATGTGTCTAGCTGCTTAGACCTCTGAGCTTCAAGTTATCCTGCTTAGCTCGTTATCTAGACACAAACGTCGCTGCTGAGTCTGAAATGGCGAGCATCCGCACTTGATTGAAGTTCGGCAACTTCTTCCGCAATGTGTGATATTTATGTCCCCGAGTAGATTTTCTTTTCCGGGCCTCGGTTTTCCTTCTCTCCTTCAAAAATTTAATTAGGCATTCCTCTGTACTCACTCGTGTCAGCTGCCTTGCGAAAATTGCGTCACATGCTCCAGCTTGCGAAATCACACCCGTATCGTACGTGTCACTGCACACTTCATCATCCGCACCATGTGAATGGTCGCGAATCTCTTTTCTCGCTGAGCTCGGAGGCCAGACCTTCCTCAGGGCTGTCATACAGCTTTTCGATTTTTCACCTCTCACCGTCCACTTCTGACTCACCAATTTGTTTCGAGCGAGATTGCCAACGTTTCGAGGCCGTGCGCTGCTCGCCTCCCATACTTTTCGCTGCCAAAGTGTGTGCCACTCACATGCGCTTAGCGATCGTCTCCATCTTAACAGAATGTGTGTGCCCATTGGTCTGGCCATTCGCCTCTTTAAAAATCTGGGCAAATTAACCGGACAATCTGTTTCATATTTGGCTGCTCTATCTTTCCTCGCGTTGCAGCTGAGTCACTAGCGTGAAATGCCACAATCATCAACACCATCGTGCACTCATCTACTGCTTTTTGATTTCCCGCTTCTCTTTTTGGGAAGTAAGCACGCGCATCACGCCATCTTCATAAGCACACAGCCCCATTCCCGTGCACTTGAGGTAGCCATCTCTCCCTCATGGTCGACATCTTTTCGATTTGGCGTACTGCTTGCTTCTTTCACCTTCTGGCCCATCAGGAACACCACGATGCTAATGTTGCGTCTGCGGATAATGCAAGTATTAAACAGATAGGCAGCATGTTGCTATCCCGCATCCAGGTGTTCCTTTTCTCACTTCTCTCTCCACCCTGGGCTCAAGAGTACCACTTATTAGTTGTCTGGATATCCGAGGTTTTTCTCTCAAAATTTACGCGTTTTCTATTTCACCGAGCCTGATCAGATAGTAACGTTGCCACTCTTGCTGCTCACCAGGTGTGGAGTGCGAGGGAGGCCGACCAACCCGACTCGGTAGTGGTCATCAAGGGATATTCGAAACTTCGACTGAAACCACGCCAGTTGCGAAACGTCACACGTGAGCTCCACCTGCTACGGCTATTCACGAAAACCAGGTACGTCCACATGCTTGACTACTGCAGTGGAGGGGCTGCCTAATAAGCTTGCCGAGGGAGACAAAGGACTTGCCTCAGTCAATCAAGATCAACCTCTAACAGAGAAGATCAACCTAGAACAATCAAGATCAACTTTAGATTACTAGGTTTGATACAGGCTGCAATAGGTCAGTTTGAGTACATGGTCTATCATGCATCGTAGTAAATGGTGTTTGATTGGCCCCTTTCCTGTGTATCACCTCCTGGGGTGGGGTGGCATGGATCGGGAAGAGAAGTAGAGTGTGCGTAGTGGTTTTTTCGGTGTGGTGAGGGCTTATTGACATTGTCTTCTAATTGCATGACTGATCTCATACCGTGTTTTTATAATTGTGTGGGTGATCTGATGGTGATCTGGGGGTGCTGGTGGTGTGTTGTACAGGTGGAATGGGGATAGTAGCAGTGTCTGTGGGGGAATGTGGACCCTGGCATAGGGCTGTGTGGTAAGACGGTTTGTGTGGGGTTTGCAGGTGGTTTGGTTGGGGGGGGAGGCTGTCTGTGAGGCATGGTTTGGGGTTGGGTGTTTGTGTGGAACGGGGTAGTGCGGCATGGTAAGGTGTCAGCCCTCCTCAGGTTTTTTTCTAACTTTTTACTCAGACCCTCAAATGACATTCTGGGACCACCCTTGAGTAGGCCTTGGTAAGGGCAGTCCATTGGCACCACTTGGGACCTTGTGCAGTAAGTATGTAACCCTTGGGTGGGTGGGTGAATGGGGTCAGCCTTCCTCAGTTTTTTTCTAACTTTTAACTCAGACCTCCAAATGACATTCTGAGACCACCCTTGAGTTGGCCTTGGCAAGAGCAGTCCATTGGCACCACTTTGGACCTTATGCAATAAGTATGTACCCCTTGGGTGGGTGGGTTGTTGGGTGAATGGGGTCAAAAAACTGGATTTTGACTATCAGACAATCCCTGTGTAGGAATTCCGAGGATGCCATGATGAGCGCCATACTGTAAACCCCCACTATCCATATCTAAGTTTTTCAAAAAGGGGGTATTTCGATTTAAATAGGGGGGGGGGGGGGGGGGGGGGGGGGTCAGCCCCCCTCAGTTTTTTGGGAATAGTTGTCCCCCCTTTTTTTATACTCCCGGTTTTTTCAAATAAATTAAAAATGGTGAGACAGCTCGTCAATCTAATTTTAACTAACAGTCACCAATACTGTTAATTCACTCATATTAACTCACATAGCCTTTTCCTAGTCCTTAGACAAATTTGCTATACCGGGGGGACCAAACATCTGAGAATTTACAAGTCCTAGGCAGCGTCGCAAGCGATGCGGGAAATTGGCGGAGAGTGTTGGCAATGGAATCAAGCGGACCAAAGCAAGTTAGTTACGATTATTTCTGCATAAACGTAATTCTCATTCCTTACCGTTCAGTACTGAGCCTCTGAGCTCAGTAGGGACGATCGCAGGAATTAGCAATTTCCATACGCAACTACCCTCGGCATCCACACTCCGTTCAGAACAGGTTAATTGCATCTGCTTAATTAGCTTCCTAATTCAAGACTCAAAGCTGTATCTGAGCAAGAAGCGAGGGCGCTGAGACAGGAAGGTTTATTTGATCACAACATTCACATGGATTTCCCCTCTTCCTGGCACAGGTGCAAGGGAGTGGTTCAGCTGCTTTCATCTTTTGAGGAGGATGCATGTGTGAGTACAGACTTAGCAATTTCAGTGTAATATTTGAATCATGCGTGAGTGCAGACCTGGCGATTTCAGTGCAATATTTGAATTGTGTGTGAGTACAGACTTGGCGATTTCAGTGTTATGTTTGAATCATGTATTAGTACAGACTAAGCAATTTCAGTGTCATATTTGAAGCATGAATCCATCCATTCGTCCGTGTACTCATCCAATCATTCGTCCATCCATCCGTCCATCCGTCCGTCCATCCATCCAATCATTCATCCACAGCCATCCGTCCATCCATCCATCCATCCATCCATCCATTCATTCATCCATCCATCCATCCACCCATCCATCCATTCATCCATCCATCCATCCATTCATCCATCCATCCATCCACTCATGCATGCATGTATCTATTAAAGCAATGGTATACTAATGCATTCTCTCATCCAGTCATGCTTTCATGTTTGCATTCATTCATTCAATCAATCATCAAATCATTAATGCATTTGACCATTCATGCTTTCATGTATTCATTAACTAGCTAATGAATTGATAACTACCCCCCCCACCCCCCCCACCCCAAACACACACGCACACTCACTCACTCACTCATCACTCACTCACTCACTCACTCACTCACTCACACCCCAACCCCCAATTCACCCAGCCTTCCACCTTGCTAACCCCCACCCCCACCCCTACAGTGCATTGCATATTCATTGTAATGAGTCTGAACCTCGCTGGTATACTAGGTCTTTGAAGCTTGCATGCATTCATTTACTTGCCATGAATTGATATCTGCCCCCCCCCCCCCCCCCCCCCCCCCCCCCCCGCCCCCCCCCCCACACACTCATACGCCCCCCCTGCATTGCTTTGCATATCCATCGTAATGTGTCTGAACATCGTTGGTATACTTGGTCTTTGGAGCTCGTATGCATTCATTAACTCGCCAATGAGTTGATATCTGCACCCCCCCCCTAACCCCCACCCACCTATCCTCCACCTCCACCTCCCACGCCCCACCCCACCCCCACCCCCACCCTACAATTCATTGCATATTCATCGTAATGTGTGTCTGAACCTCGCAGGTATAACTTGGTCTTTGGAGCTTGCATGCATTCATTAACTCGCAATGAATTGATATAACCCAATCTCCAACCCCACCCCACCCAACCCAACCCAACCCCAACCCCACCCCTTTAGTGCATTGCATATGCATCGTTATGTGTCTGAACCTCGCAGGTATACTTGGTCTTTGAAGCTTGCATGCATGGCGATCTGTACCAACTTCTAGTCCGGCACAGGGGGGAGCTGACCGAGGAGTTTATTGTGGTGCAGGTGGGTGGTTGTATTTGAAGTTTCCTTATCGTAGGTTCAGCATCATCAACGAGTCCCAACTACCTGGAGGGTGACACTTACTGTGTCTGCCATGGTGACTTTCCCCAGCTGCGGCGTACGGGAGGGCTGCCTAAACACCACGACCCTCCAGGCATGATCTTTTTGGGGGGTGCAGCAGGGGGCTTGTTTTTTGAATGATTGTGTTGACATGGTGATAGGGGTGGTCTTATCCTTAGGTTTAGTCGTAGGGTGGTGGGGGTGGTGGTGGTGGTGGTAGGGGGATATATAAGGGGTAGGGGGTAGGGTAGGGGGGGGGGAAGTGGTAGGGGGTAGGGTAGGGGAAAGAGTGGTAGGGAGTAAGGGGGAAAGGGTGGTAGCGAGAAGGGTGTTAGGGGGGTAGGGTAGGGACGTAGAGGGATAAGAGTGGTAGAGGAAAAGGGGATAGGCAAGGGTGGTATGGGGGGTATGGTAAGAGTGTTAGGGGGGAAATGTGTTAGGGGGTAGGGCAGGGTGGTATGGGGGGTAGGGTAGAAATGTTAGGGGGAAATTGTGGTAGGGGGGTAAGGGCAGGGTAGTAGGGGGAAAGGATGGTAGGGTGGTAGGTACGGGGGGTAGGTGGAAAGGGTGGTAGGGGTGGTAGGGTAGGGTGTTTAGAGGGATATGTCTAGGGTGGTCGGGGGAAAGGGGGGTAGGGTAGGGGGATATGGGGTAGGGTAGGGAAAGGGTGGTAGGGGGGTAAGGTAGGGGGAAAGGGTGGTAGGGGTGGTAGGGAAAGGGTGGTAGGAGGGGAGGGTAGGGGGAAAGGGTGGTGGGAGGATATGGTAGGGGAAAGGGTGGTAGGGGGTAGGTTAGGGTGGTAGGGGGTAGGGTAGGGGAAAGAGTGGTAGGGGGTAGGGTAGGGTGGTTAGGGTGTAGGGGGGGGTTCTCTTCCAAGTTTAGTTGTTCTTTGAAGCTTACATGCATGGTTACTCTACCAACTTTACCAGGGCTGAAACCTCCACCGCTCCATGTTTTGCATCGGGAAATCAAGCTTATAACATCTTCGTCAACTCTCCTTGAGAGTGCCTCCCACCACGCACCCTCCACCCACGCACTAACCCACCACTCACCTCCCCCACTCATTAACTCATAGCACGCACCACAAAACACCCACTTATTAACCGCTCCCACGCCGCTCATTAACCCACCACCCACTCATGAACACACCCACCCACTCACTAACCCACTCACCCCATCTCATTACTCCACCCACCCCCACAACAACCTTCACTAATCTACCCACCTACCCACCGCCCACCACCCATCCTCAATTGCAGGTTGTAAGTGCCATGCTCACCACCTGGCACACCTCCACCGCTCCATATTGTGCATCGGGACATCAAGCCGAGAAATATTTTCATCAACCGTGCGGTGAAATGTTGATTCAGGCGACTTTTGGCTTGGCCGCACATACGGTCCACGACAAGCTCACTGGAGCGGTGGGCACCCTAGACTACATGGCCCCTGAGGTAGGGGCTCAGTTTTGATAAGCACGGCTCTTATTATATGAGACAATAGAAAGAAACAAGTATGTGCATACATATATACTATTGTCTTTTGACTTTGGCTTGGCTGAGAAAATAGAAATGCACATACAGTGCATGACAAGTTAACATCTACCGCGGAGCGTGTGGGTACCCTAGACTACATGCTCCCTGAGGTAGGGAGTCGCTCAGTTAGTTGGGAGGCTCTGTTTCAATTACAGCTCACTGATTCCCCCATTCAGTTAGTCATCATGTCCTCATCTCACAGAGTGTGTGGGCACCCTAGACTACATGGCCCTGTTAAGTGTATTTATTAGGCCGATTAGCATCAGCTTGATTATATGTTCCACAAGTATATCATACTAATATATGATAGGCTTTGGCTTGGCCGCACATACAGTGCATGACAAGCTCAAGGAGCGTGTGGGACCCTAGACTACATGGCTTTCTGAGGTATGGTCAGTATGACAAGCACGGCTCTTATTGTAATATTATTTATACTATTATTATCAGGTTATTATTAATCTTATTATTATTTATTATTATTATTATTATTTATTGATTTATGATTATGTATTATTGTATATAAGATAATATGACTAACTGTATCTATTGGTTTGGCTTGGCCGCACGTACGGTGCACGACAAGCATCTACAGAGCGTGTGGACACCCTAGACTAACATGGACCATGAGGTAGGGCCAGTAATGATTAGCAAGAGCACAGCTCTATTATATGTTCACGATATGCATACTACTAATATATTATTCTCCTCAGGTGCTTGCCATGCCATGCCTACCCACATACCCACCCACCCTTCATCTAGAAAACCACCCACCCACATCCCCAGGTGCTTGCCATGCGCCACACCCACTCTCCACCCTACACCTACAAACCACACCAACAAACCAGCCACTCACCCTTCACCCACAAAACCAGCTCACACCATCCCAGGTGCTTGCCATGCTACCACCACTCTCACCACCCTACACCTACAAACCACACCTAACAACCACCCTAAACCCACCTTCACCTACATTTAAACCCAGCCAACACCAGGCCAGGTGCTTGCCATGCTACCCCACGCCCCACTCTCTCCACCTTCTACACCTACAAACCACAACCTACAAACCCACCCACCCACCCTCCCACCTCCACCCTACACTCCCACCTACAAACTACACCTCAACAAACTCAGCCCCCTACCCATGCGGTCCCCACGCACTCCTCAGGTGCTTGCATGCCTACCAACAGACGAAGTCTCCACCAGCTAACCGCGCAAGCCTCTCCGGCCCTAACTGAGAAAGTGGTATGTATGGGCAGTGGGCATCCTAGTGTACGAAATGCTTGCGGTGCCCCTCCTTTTGGGAGGTGGAGGACCCTAAGGGAGCGCTGACTGCCCAGCTGATCATGAAGTCACCGTAGGTGTGGCATTCCATGGAGGTGGCTGAGGTGTGAGGGTGAGGGTGGGGTGGTGGTGGCAAAAGAATGTTTTGTTGATGTGTGGGCGGTCGGCAATTTACTGTACAAAATGCTTGTGGGTCCAACTTACCCTCTTCTTGGGGTGGGGTCACCGCCGCTCGCCCGAGTCGGGTACAGCATTCCATGTGCACTTCTCAACAGACTGGCTTCAGAGTGGCTGGCTCCCCTTGGTGTGGTGAAGGTGTGGTGGTGGTGGGCAGTGGCGGTGGATGTGTGGAGGGCCCGGCAATTTACTGTTCAAAACGCTTGGCGGATACCCTCCTCCATGGGTGGGGCACCAGTCAGGTACAGCATTCCATGTGCAATTCCCCAATCAGGCTGGCTCAGAGGTCGCTGGGGTGAGGTGAAAGTGGGGTGGGGTGGCGGTGGATGTGTGGAGGTCGGCAATGTAGTGTCAAAATGCTTTGCGGAGACCCCTCCCTCTTGGGGTGGGGTCACTGTCAGGAACAGCATTCCATGTGCAATTCCCAACAGACCGGCTTCCAGCAGACTATTCCTCAGCAGAGGTGGCTGGGGTGTGTTGAAGGTGGGTTGGTGGTGGCGTCTGATGTGTGGGAGGCCACCAATTTACTGCACAAATGCTTGCGGATACCCCTTCCCCCCCCCCCCCAAGCCCCTACAGCAACTACCACACAGTACCCCTCCAAGCTCCCCCCCAAGCTCCCCTACAGCAACAACCACACTCTACGACCCCGCGCTCTTCCAGGCATGGTCTGTCGGCCTGAGTTTTCACAGATTTCATTGAGCTAACACTACAGAATCCCCCCCAATCCAACTCCCTCACCCACCTCTCCACCCTTACAGCAGTACAGACACTAATACCCTCTTTTCCTTCCAGGCACTGGCCCGCTGGTCTGTCGCCTGAGTAAGAAATCTCATTGAGCTAACATAGAGAAGCACTCCACACCACACAACACAAATACCCAACCCAACCCAACCCGACCCACCCAACCTCAGAAAAGAACAAGGCATCAGCACGGCCACCCAACCCCACCCAACCCAACCTACTGCAGGCACTGGCCCGCTGGTTCTGTCGCTGAAGTGCAAAGACTCATAGAGCTGACACTAGAAAAGAAGGCGCAGACAGCCATCTAACCACCCAACAACCCAACCAACCCAACCCAACCCAACCCAACCAACCCAACCCAACCCTACCTACCTACCTCTACCCTATTATTGGTCCCTACCAATCCCAGAAGAGAATAAGGCTCTAGGCAACGGCCAGCAAACCCACCCCAGCAGCCCATCCCACCCACCACCCAACCCAACCTGCAGGCACTGGGGCCGCTGGCTGGTCTGTCGCCTGAGTGCCGGGACTTCATTGAGCTAACACTAGAGAAGAAGGCGTCAGCATCGGCACAGGTGCTCAGGAAGTTGCTCTCCCACCTGATCACTAGCCTCATGCAGTCAGAGATTGAACTCCATGCCCTGACCTGGATTATCCGCGAAGGCCTGAAGCGGATCATCCATGCATCATGGTAAGCACAAGCCCACAGCCTCTTTCAGTGATATACATTGGTCTAGTGGTAGACTAAGTCACTTTAAGAATGAAGAGTCGGGGGTTCGACTCCCCCTTCGGTTGCTCTTGGCGTTGCAGGTCGTCGTCAACCGCGATGGTAGCTTGTCCAGTTGAGGTAGGAGACGTCCACCCGTGTACGACGGGCTCCTTAACACCAGTCCCATCAGGCGTTATCATCACAAGCCCAGCTAGCCTTGGCTGGGCTGGGCTGGGCTAGGTTGAGCTGGGCTGGGCTTGGGCTAGGTCGGGCTGAGCTGGGTTGGGCTGTTTTAAGCTGGGCTGTGTTGGGTTTAGCTGGGTTGAGCCAGGTCGGGCTGGGTTGAGCTGGGCTGTGTTGCGTTGTGTTGTGTTGAGCTGGGCTGTGTTGTGTTGAGCTGACCTGGCCGCCAAGGCCCTGAAGCGAATCATCCATGCATCATGGTGAGCACAAGCAAACGCCTGGCCTGGCTTGGCTTGGCTTGGTTCAGCTGGGCTGGGGCTAGGTTTGGGTCGGGCTGGGTTGAGCACAAGCCCACTCCTGGCTTTGGTTGGCTTGGCTTGGGTTGGCTTGGGTTCAGCTGGGCTAAGTTGGGTCGGGCTGGGTTGAGCACAAGCCCACTCTTGGCTTTGGTTGGCTTGGCTTGGGTTGGCTTGGGTTCAGCTGGGCTAAGTTGGGTCGGGCTGGGTTGAGCACAAGCCCACTCCTGGCTTTGGTTGGCTTGGCTTGGGTTCAGCTGGGCTAAGTTGGGTCGGGCTGGGTTGAGCACAAGCCCACTCCTGGCTTTGGTTGGCTTGGGTTCAGCTGGGCTGGGCTAGGTTGGAGCTGGGTTTGGGTTGAGCACAAGCCACGCCTGGCTTGCCTGGAGGCTGCTAGCCTTGGGTTGGGCTGGCTTGCCTAGACTCTGCTGGCCTTGGGTTTAGCTGGCCTGGCTAGGTCAGGCTGGGCTGAGGTTTGGGCTGACTCTGCTAGCCTTGGGCTGGGCTGGGCTGGGCTGGGGCTAGGCCTGGCTTGCCTGGACTCAGCTAGCCTTGGGTTCAGCTGGGCTGGTCTAGGTTTGAGCTGGGCTGGGCTTGAGCATAGTTTGTGGCTGGGCTAGGTGTGAGCTGGACTCTGATAGCCTTGGGTTCAGCTGAGCTGGGCTGGGGCTAGGTCGGGCTGGGTTGAGCTGGGCTGGCTGGGTATGAGCCAGGTCGGGCTGGGTTGGGCTTTGTTTTGTTGAGCTGGGCTGGACCCAGCTAGCCTTGGGTTGAACTGGGGCTAGGTTGGGCTAGGCCGGGCTGGGCTAGGTTGGGCTGTGTTAAGCTGGGCTGTGTTATGTTGAGCTGGGCTGGGCTGTGTTGTGTTGAGCTGGGTTGAGCCAGGTCGGGCTTGGTTTTGAGCTGGGAACTGGAAACAAGCCATCACGCATCATCCATCAAATTTGCCACCCATTCATCCATGCATCATGATATAACAACCACCTCATCCCCCCCACCACCCAACCCACACAGACCCAACCAACCACCTGCGACCCCCAAACAAGAGTGTGACCGCCCTACCCAGCTTCTAGACGCAACCCACCAACCACCACCCAAACCCCACAACCCAGCACCACACCCAACCCCCACCACCAACCACCTGCCCCAACCACATGAATGTGACACGCCTAGCCCAGGCTTTCCCTAGACAACAACCCCCACCAACACCAACCCACCCAACCCGCACAACCAGCACCACCCACTGCCCCAACACAGGAATGTGACGCCCTACCCAGCCGACAAACCTCTGATGATGACAGACTAACAATTTCACTCTCGACACTCAACCCTCTCCATCCTCTACTCATCGTCCAGCGTACATGGCGACGACCCGATTCATGAAAAACATCGCCATGATGCGCCTAATTTCGCAAATTAGCAGGGCGCCTGGATCGGACCTTTACCTAACAGCCCAGGCTATGAACTGGCCAGCAGCTAAATCACCAACACCATCATCAAACCTTGACCATCATGCTGATGCAATATTGGTAAAAGCAAACCTCAGTCTGGAGGGACTGTTTTTGCATAACCTCATTATTGTTTGGTGTGATGTTATGGTTCATATAATGATGTTGAGGTAATTGTGATAGTAATGGTAATGTTGATGTCACTTGTACTGGAGATGTTAGTGATGTGATGTTTTCGAAAATGAAACTATACTCATACCATAATGAAGTAGACCGTGTGGTCAAGGTATGATGAATGCAAGGTGAAACTAAACGATCGACATGTACGATGATTGTGACAAGACTCAGGTAAAGAATATCCACACAACCCCACCACACCACCGAACCCAACAACCCCAGCAGCCACCCACCAGCACAAGCACGCCACAACGTCTCACCACAAGCGTACCCATCCACCCCCGCAACCCTCACCCCAACCACCTGCCTAACCACAGAATGTGACACCTACCACCCTAGGCCAGAGCCTCTAGACACAAACGGTCCGCCACCACCCACCACCACCACCAACCCCAACCAGACACACACCCTCCCCCCCACGGCACCCAACACAACCCCAACCAAACTGCCCCCCGCAGAATGTGACATGACCCCTAGCCAGCCTTTTCTAGACACAACGAGTCACAGTTAGCGCTGCACAGCGCGGGAAACCGGTGATGCAAAACGCATAGCCTGATCAGGGGCAGTGTGGGGATGGACCGCCTCCAGAACCAGTCTAGCCTTCTTTCCAAGTGCAGATCCCTGAGCTCGGGGAGGACGACCTGTTTGTGGATTCTGAGGATGTGAGTGCAATCCTAGACACAGCTGGAGGAGGAATAAGTGTGGTGGTAGTGGTGGTGGTGGTGGGGGGGAGGATTGAGGTGTTGGAGTGGGATGTGATGTTTTGATCGAGCTCTGGTGAGGACAACTGTTTTGTCGGGATTCTGAGGATGTGAGTGCATGGTTAGGGGGTTGGGCATAGATTGGGGGTGTTGGAGAGGGTGGTGGTGGACAACTGCTAAGCCAAGGGTGGGGGCCCGACCAGGGGGGTGTGGGGATGACTCACCTCCAGAACCAGTCTAAGCCTCTTCAAGTGCAGGTCCTGAGCTCTGGGGAGGACAACCTGTTGGTGGATTCTGAGGATGTGAGTGGCAATCACGGACGCAGCCTGGAGGAGGAATGCTTGTGTGTGTGTATTGGTGTTTGGGGGGGGGGGGGGGGGGGGGGGGGGGGGGGGGGGGGGGGGGATAGAGGTGGTGGAGTGGGATGTGATGTTTTGATCCTGAGGCTCTGGGGAGGACGACCTGTTTGTGGATAATGAAGGATGTGAAGTGCGAGCCAGCCCCTTTGTACCAGCCCCCCCACATCGCACCTCCTCGGGCACAACCCAACATCCACCACCAACCAACACCATACTGACACTTTAACCCATGCTTCGCCCTTTCGACGTGCTTCTTTCTTCAGGAGGAAACCGAGCCAGCCTTTGTACCAGCCCCACACGCACTCCTCCCGGGCAACAATCGGACATTGACCACTGGGACCCAACATCAGCAGAGAGCAGCTGAGAGCAGGCAATTTTCAACTGCTGTAGTTAATTTCTCCGGGAGTGGACACGGGTCCGCCCAGCTGTCCAGCCCCCAAGCTCCAAGGGACAGGGTGGGGGCCCATGAACCCATCATCACACGAATCACACAAACCATCAGCTCACTTCCCCTTCGATTCCTCCTCTCCGAACCCTCCGCCTCGCCACCGCCTTTGTCTACCTTCCAAGATCCATCCCCAAGAACCCCTGCTCTCCTCCTCCGTCCCCACCATGCCACCCCTGGCAGTCTGCCACGCACTCCGCACCGCACCTCCACCTTGCGAACACTCCTCCATCCCACACCGATCCCCCCCCTGCCTTAAGTCGCCTCCTCCCTATTTCCCCTCCCACCAACACACCTCAGCCCTCATGACCACCCCCCGGGCCCCCTGCAATTCCGGTGGGCCCTGCACAGCTAGGGGACACCGGCGGCCCCGGAGAGCCTCTAGCTGGCTCCAGCGAATCTGCCTGTGGGTGTGTCGTATAGTGTCGGCGGCCTCCAGGACGGGACCCACGGAGGGGCGCACGACATGAACACGGGGAGAGTGATAGAACGTAGCATCTCCTACCCCGCTGCTGGCTCCTGTGCCAAACAGGCAGGGGAGACAGAGAGAGAGACGGAGGGTGTCAAGTGCTCTAGATCAGCGTCTCCATTGACATCACACCCTATGTCGGGTGAGTTGCTTCTCGATCAATAAAAAAATCAGCCCCTGAAGTGATTGTTGTTATTGTTGTACATGGGGAGAGTGATATAACGCAGCATCCCCACCTGCTGCTGACTGCCTGTGCCAATCATGCACGGGAGAGTGAGTGAGTGAGAGAGGAGAGACGGAGGGTGTCCAAGTGCTCTAGATCAGCGTCTCATTGAATCACACCCTATGTCGGGTGAGTTGCTTCTCGGATCAATAAAAAAATCAGCCCTGAAGTGATTGTTGTTATTGTTTGTACATGGGGAGAGTGATATAACGTAGCATCCCCACCCTGCTGCTGGCCCCTGTGCAAACATGCACAGGAGAGAGAGAGAGGGATAGCAATAGAGAGAGAGAGAGAGAGAGAGAAACGGAGGGTGTCAAGTGCTCTAGATCAGCGTCTCCATTGACATCACACCCTATGTCGGGTGAGTTGGGGTCTCGATCAAGCAAAGAATCAGCCCCTGAAGTGATTGTTGTTATTGTTATACATGGGGAGAGTGATAGAACGTAGCATCTTCTACCCTGCTGCTGGCCCCTGTGCCAAACATGCACAGGAGGGAGAGAGAGAGAGAGAGAGAGAGAGAGAGAGAGAGAGAGAGAGAGAAACGGAGGGTGTCAAGATCAGTGCTCTAGATCAGCGTCTCCCTTGGCATCACACCCTATGTCGGGTGAGTTGGTGTCTCGAACAAGCCAAGAATCAGCCCCGTACGTGACGGTATTGTTGTTATTGTTGTACATGGAGGGAGTGATAGAACGTAGCATCTCCTACCCTGCTGCTGGCCCCTGTGCCAAACAGGCAAGGGAGAGAGATCCAGATCCCTGCAGCACACTACCTAACACAACCACCCTATGCCAGGTGGCGAAGATGACGCCGACACACCCGATGATGATGCTGAGGTCTTGGGCAAAGTGATGCCTGACACTGCACACACCTCCACGCACACACATCCACACACACACATCCACACACACACACACACACGCACACGCACACACATCCACACACACATCCACACACACACATCCACACACACACATCCACACACACACACACACATCCACAACATCCACACACCACACATTCACTGCACAACACTCCACACACACACATCACACACACACACATCCACACACACACACACACACACACACACATCCACACACACACATGCACACACACACATCCCACAACACACACATCCACACACACACACACATCCACACACACACATACAGGCACGCACACACACATACACACACACACCCAGATACCTGCAGCACACTTACTAACACAACCACCCCATGCCAGGTAGCGAAGATGACGCAGACACTTTGGGCGATGCTGAGGCCACAGTGCGAAGCTTCCAAGAAGCTCCTTTCCCCTCCTTCCACGGCACGAACAAGGCGCAAGCAGAGGACAAAACCTCCCATAGCAGGTTTGTGGTATTGGAGGAACAGATAACTTCAATCTACAACTCAACTCAACTCAACTCAGGGCCCACCCCTGGTAACACCCCAGGGGGGGTACCGCTGGGGGGGGGGGGGGGGGGGGGGGGGGGGGGGGGGGGGGGGGGGGGGGGGGGGGACTGGGAGAAAGATGTAGTAGCAGAATCTACAACTCCAAACGCAGTTGCATAATCTGCAACCCAAAATGTATATGTATGGTGTGTGATATTGAAGGGGCAGCTAACTTAAATCTACAACTCAAAAAGTAGTAGCAGAATCTACAGCTCAAAATGTAGATGTATGGTGTGCCACCTCCCTTGGCATTGCCTCCCACCTTCCACCTTGCTTGGCCATTGCATTGCCTCCCACCTCCCTTGGCATTGCCTCCCACCTTCCACCTTGCTTGGCCATTGCATTGCCTCCCACCTCCCTTGCAATTGCCTCCCACCTCCCGCATTACTTGGCCATTGCATTGCCTCCCACGACAGGTCTGACTTTCCCGCCGTGTGCAACGCACTCTCGGCTATTAGCTTAGAGCGCAGTGAGAGTTTGGGCCAAGCCAATGGCTCTGCTGAGATCTCACAAAAGCAATCCGAAGTTGGCATGGCTTCGTCTGACTCCAAGCTCCCGCACCGCCACAGCGCCGATATAGCGACCCTAGATGGCCTATGCCCCCTTTCCGACACTGCCTGTGCCCAAGCCAACTCTGCCCAAGCCGCCGCCACCCCCAACAGCGGCATCATCCTAACTGATAAGATCTTACAGACCTCAGACATGCCTCCTCCCCCCAACCCAACTCAACAAGACTCCGCAGCCTGCAACCTCCGTGCCAGCCAAGCCAGCCCAGGCTTGAGTGCAAACACAAGCACTGTTTCAGGGTTAGGGTTCTCTACCCCCTCCGCTCCGTCCCCAAGCTCCCAGCCCCTTTTTCACTTCCCCGGCTCCACCCCCACTCAGCTACCACCACACTCCCCGCTCCACCCCCTCCTCCACTCCCCCCCACGCCCCACAACCCCTGCAACACTACCCTGGCTCAGTCCCCTCCACCTCCAAAGCAACCTCCTCCTCAACCGCGGTGCCAAGTAGATTGGCGACAGGTTTGTCCCAGGCCCCACCCAGTCGGATGGCAGCAGGGGGGCGGTCCTCCTCGACCCCCGTGGGCAAAAACACCCCTCCCATGACTCTTGCCTCCTTGGCTGTTGCCTCATCCTCATCACTCTTTGTAGCACCCATCCCACCGTCAGCCTCAACCTCGCATTCAAAGCCTGACAGTCCACCTCCTGCCCACTACCCCGGGTCAGTCCCCTCAACCCACTACCCTGGCTCCGTACCTGGTAGCCAACGGCCCTCGTCAGCTACACACTCCTCCCCACTGGCTTCCAATTCAGCTACAGGTTCAGCTACAACCAGCCGTTTTGGCGCTCCCCCTTCCACCTCCGCCTCCCCGCCTATGGCCCACTACCCAGGCTCCGTCCCCTCCTCTGCCCCTGCGTCCTCAACCCACTCGCCGAGTAGTCGCTTTGCCCAACCTGCTGCTGCCCCCCCCTCCATCTCAGCCTCCCCGCCTATGGCCCACTACCCAGGCTCCGTCCCCTCCTCTGCCCCTGCATCCTCCTCCCACTCGCCAAGTAGTCGCTTTGCCCAACCTTCCACTGCCTCCCCCTCCCCCTCATCCTCCACGCCTATGGCCCACTGCCCAGGCTCCGTCCCCTCCTCCACCCATGCATCCTCCTCCCACTCGCCTAGTAGTCGCTTTGCCCAACCTGCTGCTGCCCCCCCCTCCACCTCATCCTCCACGCCTATGGCCCACTACCCGGGCTCCGTCCCCTCCTCTACCCCTGCCTCCTCCTCCCACTCGCCTAGTAGTCGCTTTGCCCAACCTTCCACTGCCTCCCCCTCCACCTCTGCCTCCCCGCCTATGACCCACTACCCGGGCTCCGTCCCCTCCTCTGCCCCTGCCTCCTCCTCCCACTCGCCTAGTAGTCGCTTTGCCCAACCTTCCACTGCCTCCCCCTCCACCTCTGCCTCCCAGCCTATGGCCCACTACCCGGGCTCCGTCCCCTCCTCCACCCATGCATCCTCCTCCCACTCAGCTAGCACAACCTCCAGCCGCTTTGCCCAACCTGCCTCTACCCCCCCCTCCGCTTCATCCTCCCAGCCTATGGCCCACTACCCAGGCGTCGTCCCCTCCTCATCCCCCACATCCTCCTCCCACTCAGCTAGCACACCTCACACCTCCACCACGCCCTCCAGCCGCTTTGCCCAACCCTCCTCCGCCCCCGCTGGGGCCTCACAATCTAGCAGTCGCTTTTCACGCACGTCCTCCGCCCCTGGCACTCCCCCCTCGTCCCAAACAGACCCTAGCTGTCCCAGAGTCCACTCTCGTGTCCCTCTGCCCTCCTCTCTCCTGGGAGCATGCACCCTGCCAACAGCTCAGACTCACGTGCCCCGTTCCACCCACGGCCAGATCCCCCCCTACAACACGCAAGGCCTACCGAGCAAGCCCCCCGGCTGCGGTACTGAGCCTGAATTGCAGCCGCCGTGCACTGCTCAAAGCCTACCGGGCAAGGCCCCCGGCGGCGGTACAGAGCCTGAATTACAGCTACCGCCAGCCTGGCAGAAACCAGAGTTAGTGACAGCGAAGAAGGCACCACCCAAGAGTCGCTTTGGGTAGTGCTGTCCGGTAGTCCGAGCTTAGGTAGTAGGAGGTGTTTGTAGTCCGATCACAGATACTAGTAGGCGTTCGGTAGTAAGAACTTTTTGTTAGTACAGAGGTGTTTGGCAGTCTGAGCCCAGGCGCAGTAGCGGTCTGCGAAAGCAGAACCCACAGTAGACTTCTCCAAAACAAGCGAATAGGAGAGGTAGTAGCTGTTATCAAGTTGTAGCTGAGAGCGCGTGGTGGTAGCTGAAAGCTAGTAGCTATAACTTTCAGCATCTAGTCACAGCAAGAGTTCACAAAAGTCTGAGTACCGTAATGACACACAAATTTGACGTTTTTCTTCAGGGCGATACGAAGGGGCCAGTATGGGGTCTGCAGGATATAACCCGTGTAGCATAGCGCGCAAGGCCGGGCAAAACCATCTCGCAGATTCGTCAGCCCTGGGTTTGTGAGGTGCTCAGTTTGCGACGTCGCCGAATAAAAACGTCAAATGTTTGTGTTAGTGCGGTTTTCAGACTTCCGTGAATTCTTGCTATAACCAGAGATAGCTGCAAGTTATAGCTACTAGCTTTTAGCTACCACCACGCGCTTTACAACGGTATCTAGTTTTAGTTTTAGTTAAGGGATGTGCAGGGGGCACTGTTTATAAGGGTTTTGTTCTTGGTTATTGTATGTTATTACTGTTGTTATCCCCGTTCCGACGAATGGCTCAATGGCTGAGCTCCTAGAAAGAACGAAGAAGTTGCCGGGTTCGAATCCCTACGGGTGCGCCTTAGTGTTAGCGCTCGCTGTCAAGCGCCATGGCAGCTTTGTTCAGGTAAAGTAGCAGCCCGTTCCCTACCGCCGTAAGACGGGGCTCCCTTAACACCACGCCCCACCAGGCGTTATCATTACCTTTTCGTATACCAGCCTTCAAGTTGCTCACCATCTGCAGATGGAGTAAGCATGGGTAGTGCAAATACTACTGCACCTCACTCCTGAAAGTAGCAAGCAATTAGATTGGAATTCTAGCTTTCCAACCTTTGGGGATAGATTCCAAGCAACCCTGTACTTTACTGCCAACAAATTTGAGCCATTGGGCAACTAGCACATGTACATATGTAGGGTCCGGATTATCGCATGATGTTTCCCAGAGTCAAGTATGATATCATGCAAGTTGCATCATATGATATTGTCTATAAAGGGTAGCTGTAGCCTAGTCAAACTGCCGACATCGTACAAGACAAGTCCTATACAGTGGAGCAAGCGACACGGACAATTGGTGGAGAGTGTTATTGGAGCAACAGATGGCATTGTAATCGAGGGTACTGAAGCGAGTTAGTTACGAGACAGTTGGCTGACGTGCCTGGCTTCGTGTTGGTCGCACGGTCGTCAGTCGCACATTCAAACGGACAACGGGGTGATCCTGAAGGAGGGGCTCCGCCTATCATATTGCCATTCCCATATTGCCGATCCCTTCACATATGGGATTCCAATTTTGTTGTGTTGACCACACGGTGTATAAGAAGGTAGGCCTAGGCTGCCCACCGTATATGGGCAGTAATCATGAAAAGTGTAAGGTCAGGTTTGATTAGATGGTCTGTTGTTGGTAGAGTCAGCATGGGCGGTATAAGCCCTACCACGCCACTAAGCACATCAATTCAGTGCTAGACAGACGACCTGCTGCCTTAGTGCTAGACAGACGACCTGCCGCCTTGAGAAAGATGTATGTATTATCATTCGTGCTGTCGCGCAGTTGTCCAAGCTCATGCGTAGTAGCGGTCTGCGAAACCAAAACCCATCATAGTTACCATTCCCCACTGCGTGCGAACGGGAAGGTTCTTTCAACCTCACGCCCCGTGGCAAGGGTTATGAATTTTCAATTTCTATCGGCATGTAGGCTGGTCATCGCATGCGAAGTAAATTATAGTCGTCACGTAGTACAGGTTTAATTAATTTGTGATTGGGGGTAAAATGGATGTGTCACCACATACACGGGTGGTACTGGTTTAAGTACTGCTACATGTAGTACTGGTCTAATGAATGCTAGATTGGATTGTTGCACTGGTCTAATGAATTTGTACTCCACACACACACATGGGTAGTACTGGTCTTATTTCTGCTACATTTAGCATTGGTCTAATGAATGCTGGATTGGATTGTTGCACTTGTCTAATGAATGTGTACTCCACACACACACATGGGTAGTACTTGTCTTATTTCTGCTACATTTAGCATTGGTCTAATGAATGGTGGATTGGATTGTTGCACTGGTTTAATGATTGTGTACACCCCACATACACATTGGTAGAACTGGTTTTATTACTGCTACATGTACTGGTTTAATGAATGCTGCATATGATTGGATCGTTACGAGCTTGCTCAGCCAACTACGGGTTGCTCGCCGTCTTCCGATTCCAAGTCCTCAAGTGCGATGCCGGCGGAAACCTAGGGGGCTAAGCGGATTAGATAGTTGAAAGTGTTGTCTAGGTCGTCAACACTGCTACATCATGATGCCCCCACACAGGTTATTTCCTTTAAGCCCCTTCTATAATTTGCCCTGTATTGCCCTTTCAAAAAGCTCCATTTAGGCTTTGCAGGTTTCCTGCATTGACCTTTTAAGACTCCTGTACATACCTTTCAAAAGGTGCAGGATTCCTGCAATGAACTTATTTTTTGTAATTTGAATTGTTACATGGTTTTGCTGGGCTAATCACCAGGGCTGCTTAGGCTACTACGTTCTCCGTCGCAGTCAAACGATGAAAGATTCATTGTGTCTCGACTTGGGCAGGTTCTGTTGACCAAAAGGAAAGGTCCGTTGCGTCCGAGGTCGTAGGCTACAAAATTGGGGGGTCCTCCTGAAGTACCGTGCTCCCCGCCGTCTTCCAATTGCAAGTATGCATGAAGGATTTCAGGTATTGGCAGGGATGCAATTGTCCGTGCCGTCTCTAGAGTGACATTGAGCACGCAGGTCTCAGTCCCTTGCGTGCCTACTGCAATGCCGTTGACAGCTAGGGCCACGTGCCTTGCCACACAGTACCATCTGCAGTACTGTCGTTTCCTTCATCAATCCACTCCGTGCCGATTGATGCATCTTGTAATAACTCTCCACAGTCTCCATACTCCGATTCTGACAACGAGCGATACCCATATAAACCGGCGAGCACACTAAGCGGATTGGATACCGTAGTTCCAAGACTACAATGACCTTACAGAATGTGAGGGACACATCTCAAGCCATTGTGGATTCGATGGGATTGTTACATGGTTTGAGCCAGGGTAGGACAGGCCGCGCGGTTCTACGGTTATTTTCAAACCCCAGGAAAGAACCGATCGAAAATAAAAGAGACTAAGGTCTGAGTCAGATCTACAATCCAAGAACTCTAAGTATCTAGCAGCGCGATGCTCCACTCAAGCATCTGAATTCCATAAACATGAAGGACCGGTAGGTGGCACGCGGGATGCTCCAGCCAGGCATGTGACAGAATTAAACATTAAATATAAGGCACACCCGAAGCTCGACCAAGAGATCTGAAATCCGAAAACATTCCCCACACCTAGCTTAGGAGCCCGATGGACCAAAACGTTAAACATAAATGACCGGGCGTGCGCAATTAATCGGACTTCAAAAAACACCGGGTCTGACCTAGTGGTTATGCGTGGCCACTCACCAGGGTTGTTCAAGGCGCTGCATTCTCCGTTGCAGGTCATTGTAGCAGGAACTCAAGGCCTCCCTCGGTTATACGATTGTTTGGGGTTCAGTTCATTAGTGCTTTTTCTTTTTAAGCCCTTCCTATACGGCATTACGGTTGGGCAAGTCCCTTTAGCCTACTTAGCCTACCCCTGGACTGTATATACATACATACATCTACGGTATATATATATATATATATATATATATATATTATATATATATATAATATTATATATATATATATATATTATATATATATATATATATATATATATATATATATATATTATTGGTGTCACTTGGGTACTTAAACCCTATATATATATATATATATATATATATATATATATATATTATATATATATATATATATATATATATATATATATATCAGGTTTAAGTACCCAAGTGACACCAATGCAGTCAGAGACATCCCTGATGAGAGAAGGGTTGGCTTTAAACGCCTCCGATACCAGAAATGGTTCGCAGCCAACAGCAATGATGAGAATGGCTTGATTCCCTTTACATCTGCCTTACATAAGCAGGATCAGATTCGTCCAATAGCACAGTTTAGAATGGGTTCCCA
>JAJSRW010001686.1:12500-25000 GCA_022414725.1 Microglena sp. YARC | reverse complement strand
TGATTCTCTTGTACAACCTATCCTGAATTTTGGCTGTGAGGTGTG
The DNA here is from genome assembly GCA_022414725.1 of Microglena sp. YARC. NCBI lineage: Eukaryota > Viridiplantae > Chlorophyta > Chlorophyceae > Chlamydomonadales > Chlamydomonadaceae > Microglena > Microglena sp. YARC. The sequence continues at coordinate 24,955 of JAJSRW010001686.1, read as the reverse complement.
GGCTCCTTCTATTCTGAACAACACACTTATCTCAAATGACCATGCTTGTGAGAAATGGCATAGAGGTATACTTAAACAAATGTTGGGTGTTTGCCAATCTACTACATCTAATATTATCATGGAAGAGCTGGGTAGAACCCCGTTGTGTTTTGCTTGGCTTAAACAAGCTTTGCGCTTCTGGAACAAGACCATACATAAAGAACCTGAGGATCTCATTAGAATGGCTCTTGAGGAATCTTTTGACTCCAACACTGGCTGGGTTCATGACTTGCGTTGTGCTCTCCACAAGCTAGGATCCAGTAAAAACATCAACATTTTGGAGGCTGTCGATGTCGAAGGTATTATGTCTGAAGTTTTTGAGTCATGGAGGTTTAAGTACCCAAGTGACACCAATGCAGTTAGAGACATCCCTGATGAGAGAAGGGTTGGCTTTAAACGCCTCGATACCAAAAAATGGTTCGCAGCCAACAGCAATGATGAGAATGGCTTGATTCCCTTTACATCCGCCTTACATAAGCAGGATCAGATTCGTTCTATAGCACAGTTTAGAATGGGTTCCCATTGGCTGAACACAGAAAGAATGAGGGTGGTGGATAGAGCACACATCCCTCGCTCAATGAGACACTGTCAAATGTGTGGGTTCCAAAAAACTGAGGATGAAATGCATATGTTTGAGTGCCCTTTTTATAATGATATTCGCCTCCGCTACCAGAATCTGTTTACAGATATTTATAGGCATGTCCATGAGGATACCGACTTAACCGTATGGAATGTGGAATTCTGCGATTCCACATTCAGAACCTTTATGAATGGAAATGGCACTAAGTCTTTTTGGAGCAACCTAGCCGACTATCTTTCTACTTGTAGAAGAGCAAGACAGGAAGCCCTGGACTGCTTAGTGGCACCGTAATTTATTATCCCTTTTTTTTCTTCTTGAGACTTCTCATTTGTTAGCTTCTTACCTCCGCCACTGTAAGTGGTTGAGATCTGGGTCCTGCTCTAAGGGGTTTAATACCTACGCCACCAAAACGGTGGTTGGGAGTTTGGTTTGTTTGTCCTCGACACACCCCTGATGTAATGGGGTTTTTTGCTTTGTGGGTGCTTTTTCTTTTTGTTTAAAGCACAGAGTCTCATACACCCTCGCGGTGTCAAGTAGACTTTAACATGTAATGTAATGTAATGTAATATGTATATATATATGTATATGTATATATGTATATATATATGTATATATATATATGTATATATATATATATATGTATAAATATATGTATATATATGTATATATTGTATATATATATTGTATATATAAATATGTATATATATATATTTATTGTATATATAATATAATATAATCTAATCTAATATAATATAATATACAATATATACAATATATACAATATATACAATATATATTTATATATATATATATATATACAATACATACAATATATACAATATTATATATACAATATTATATATACATATATATTATATAATATTATATATAATATATATTATATAATATTATATATAATATTTTATATTGTATTATATTAATACAATTATATTATATTATATATATACATAATATATACATAATATATACATAATATATACATAATATATACATAATATATACATAATATATACATAATATATACATATATATAATATATATATATATAATTACATAATATATATATAATTACATAATATATATTACATAATTATATACATAATATTATATATATATATATATACATAATTATATATATATATGTATGAAAATAATTAATAATTATGTATATATAATTATAATATAATTATGTATATATAATATATATTATATATACTATATTATATAATTATGTATATATATTATGTATATATATTATGTATATATATTATATAATATGTATATATATTATGTATATATAATTATATATATATATATAATTATATAATATGTATATATAATTATATATATATGTATACATAATATGTATATATATGTAAATATGTATAATATGTATACATAATATGTATAATTATAAATATAGATTATAAATATAAATTATAAATTAAAAATATAAATTATAAATATAAATTATAAATATAAATTATATAATATGTATAATTATATAATATGTATAATTATATTATATGTATAATATAATATGTATAATATGTTAATATGTATAATATTATAATATGTATAATATGTATAATATGTATAATATGTATAATATAATATAATATGTATAATATATATATAATATATATAATATATATAATATATATATATATATAATATATAATATGTAATATGTATATAATATATATAATATATAATAATATATATAATATATATATATATATAATAATAATAATAAATAATAATAATAATAATAATAATAATAATAATAATAATATATATAATATATAATATATAATATGTATAATATATATATATATATATATATAATATATATAATATATAATAATTATATAATATATATATGTATAATATGTATAATATATATAATATGTATAATATGTATAATATGTATAATATGTATAATATGTATAATATGTATAATATGTATATAATATGTATAATTATATTATATGTATAATTATATAATATGTATAATTATAAATATAAATTATAAATATAAATTATAAATTAAAATTATAAATTATAAATATAAATTATAAATATAAATTATAAATTATAAATATGTATAATATGTATACATAATATGTATATATATGTAAATATGTATAATATGTATATATAATTATATATAATTATATATTATGTATATATATATTATGTATATATTATGTATATATATATTATATAATTATGTATATTATAATATATAATTATAATATAATTATGTATATATAATTATACATAATTATATATACATATGTATGAAAATATATATGTAAAAATACATATGAAATACATGGAACTTTTTGTTCGTGAAGCATCAACGGAAGATGCCACCCGACCCGACCATGTCGGGCATTCAAATTCCCAGTTTCGTCTCTCCGCCTCTGCGTCCTTTCCGCTCTGTCTGCTCTTCCTTGCGATAACTTGCCCTGCCCTTAGCGCAATTCGCGCTCTGGAACAGGCTCCCGCATCGTGCCTGTCACAATTTCAAAACTCCTTGTTCGACTTAGTCAAAACAAACGCTTCGATTGTAACGGTACATAACCCTTCATGGGTAGTCTGGCCGTTAATCGAGGCATACGGATACTCCGTACCTGTAAGCCACGTTACGAACGCACGTGATACAGTACCATACCTATGTACTACCTCATCGCTCTCACCGCGCACGGTGAACACATAGACTCGAGCATCTCTGTACGAACCCTTCTACTACTCTCACAAAGACGTTCTACTACGAGTTACTCCACATCCCTAATTCCCTACTTAAGGTAAACGCTACCCTTGTTCCTGCTAGCTCATGCATATCCATACACGTAATCCTAACCTTCACTTTAGACGCGCTTCCTCTAGACCAACCCCTCAGGCTGCTAGGTAGTATCCTGAGCTGTTACACAGATGGAGCTCAAACTTTTAGTGAAGTCGTGAAGTTCATCTAAAAAACGTGTGCTATGTGCTCAGCTTCGAGATACGTGTTCACGCTAGAGTACCGGAAGCTCAACAACAAACAGACATTGAAATTGAAATTGAAATTTTTACATCCGTGTAATACCGTTACTCACAGGACGTGAAGTTAAGGACACCATAGCGTAAGCCGGAGCTAGCCATAGTCACCGTAGGGCCACCAACAAACAGACACGTCATAATGCATGCTACAGCTCTACCACCCAGACCCCTCAAACAGGTGAATAGCTGCATACTCGTCACTGGCTCAAAACTCTAGCCTGAGTCCGTTTCCCCCCATTACCCCCGATTGAAGTTTACGTGTACCAGGGCCCCTTGGCATGTACCTTTAGGGTGTACCATGTTTAACTGTATTTATGTTTTATTTTTTCATAAATGGGCGCAGGAGACTGCATACACACTTGACCGGAGTTGCTACTTAGTTACAAGCAGGAATTAGATCGTCAGTCACAGCCGTAGCGTGCTAATGAAGGAGATATGTCGGCAGTACAGAAGTACCTGCATAGCTAGTGCACGTGGCCATAGCTGGCAACGGCATTGGGCTGCAGCCGGTACTGAGCTCAACAAGATCTCATGGCGGACTATAACATCCCCCCCAATCCCTAATATTCTTTATACATAAGAATTCCGGGGATGAAGAGAGTTACAAAACTTCAGAGGGGCAATGGAAATAGATCACGAACCGACAGATGTTGTGATAAAAGGTGCAGTCTAGTCAGCTAAATGTTCATTACTAATCAAAGGGTAGAGGTCCATCATCTATCAAAGCAGGAACCTAATAAGGTCATGCATAGAGGTTCTCAACGGTTATCCTACTTAAGGGCAAGTGACTTGAAATTAAAGAGGGACATATGAAGGCATTCTCCTAGTCAAGGGTCAGGTATGAAGCAATGGGTACAGTCAGTCTTTGTATGCCTTCCCTAGGCAGCCAATCTGTGCTATGAAGTCACAGAACTTGGATCTGGGGAGGGCTTTGGTGAACATGTCAGCCATGGTTGCAGTTGTAGGGATCCAGTTGAGTCTGATGCCCTGCTTCTTGGAGTTTTCCTTGAGGAAGTGGAACCTTGTCTCCATGTGTCTGAGACGTGAGGAGAGCTTCTCTTGGTTCCATGCACTAAGGGCAGCTTGGTTGTCACTTTTGATAGTGAGGGCAGGGGGCATGATTCCTGTGGCAGAGTGTTGTAGTTTCCTCAACCACATAGCCTCTGGGGCTGCAGAAGTAGCTGCCATGTAATCTACTTTAGTGCTAGAGGGAGCTGTGGCAGGTGCTTGGATCTTGGATGCCCGTGAAATTGCTCCCCCTTGGTTGAGGAATACCCAGCCTGTAATGGACTTCCTTGTGATAGGTGTGCATGATCAGAATCGCAGTAGCCAGTCAATGTTTTTCTGGAGTGGGTGTAGACGATGCCATGATCAGGGGTGTAGGCCAGGTATTTTAGGATGCCAGTAGCAGCTTCCATGTGGTCGTGCATGGGTTGTGCATTGTGTCTGGCTACCCTGTTGACAGTTTGGGCAGTGTCTCGCCCGGTGTTGACTGCCAGGTAGTCTAGGGATCCTACAATCTGGGCAGGGGGCAAGCCAGTCTCTGGATCCCCTTTTTAGGGTAGGGGAGAGATGCCTCAGGTTGGAGAGGAATGGGGAATCTTGTGCTGCCAGGTTCAGGCATCATGTTGTTGGCCTTGAGGAGCTCTTGGATGAAGCGAGACTGACAGATGTCCAAGGTGCAAGCTAAGGCATTCTTGTAGGGCAAAGATAAGAAACACGCATGGTGTCCATGAGGCATATCCAGACCTCCCCCCCCACATGCGTGTGTACTCCATGCACCCCTCAAGTCTGTCATGTGGCTACCCAAACCAACCTTTCAACTTGGTCCGATGACTTCACCATTTGAACGTCGTAGCCCGGTTATATATCACCAGGCGGGGTCCGACTCATGCGCAGCGTGACCACCGAGCCTGACCTTAGACACGAAGACAACTGAGAGGGTACACGTCAAGCGCAGCTTAAGTATTACAGTAATGGTGCGATATGGAAGATGAAATTCTACAGAATCTTCGATATGTATGGTGACCAGCGTAACCAAGCGGCGAACCTACGGGTACCTTGTCGTATTTCCTTGTCCGAGTCGGTTGATATCGGTTGAATTCGTTTTTGTCGCTTAGTCCGTTTTCGCCCACCCATGGGTGCACCCATCGCACGGCAAGTTTCGAGTACCAAAGTTCGGTGATCCCGACACCAGCCGGCAGTACGGTTAAATTGGAAACGGGTCCCGGGAAAGAATTGTTCTGGACCTCGGAGCTGATGCTCGACATGATATATCTGAACGGAAAGTCGCCCAAGGTTGTTGGGAAGGCTTAAAAGACGGCCAAAATGTTGCTCAGCGAGTTCAATCGAGTCCATGTTGTACGGTGGACAATAGATAACCCACCAAGGTCTCCTATCGAGGGGATGTCCACAGCATTCCGCGAGCTCCTGCGCTTCCGAGCGCACACCATGCTCCTAATCTACGAATGGCAGATGCAGGAGCGCCTCCTTGAGCAACTATCCTGCTATCTAGCGGTCTGTAGAGTTTTGCATGCAGCTAAAGATTTCGACCACCCTGGAAAATCTAGGGGCGAAGATCGAAGCTTTCTCGGACTGGGTGCGAATCAGGGATGCCCAGGCCACCCATTTGGCTTTGAGGGCTTTCTGGTATCATACAAATGCTTCAGATAGTTTGCGAAGCCAAAAAAACTGAGCGTGCATGGGGCCCGAACAAAAAAACAAGAATCTGAGATGACATGACATCCTGACCTGACATTACACGCGGGTGCTGTACTGCCAGGTCTGGAGATATTGTCGTGCCATCGACAGGAAGGATTATAGCAGATGATGGCTCCGTCGAGCTGGCACTTCCACGTGAAACGCCAAGCCGATGTACTGATGTACGCGTTAGACCTGCTACTGCATACAGTCCATTCTACGTACGGTAAAGCCAAGTCCAGAACACTGCGCAGGCCTTCATCGCTTCAATAATCTTCATCCGACATCCTCTCCCTTCGTTCTCCTCACCACAGCTCTTCAGATCTCAGGTGGGTGCATCTGCACATGTTCATTCTGGCCATGGCCAAGTGGGTTTGCATGCAGCTCAAATACGGTGAAGCAGCGTTAGCCAACTGGTGCATCGTCTGCATCCTCTCCCCCTCTTCACTGCTCATCAAATGCTCCAACCGCCAGTTTTTCTCGAATACCTCATAAGTTGGCCGGGAAAGGCTTGAAGTAGCGCGCACATGCGATTCTGTGCTCGTTTGCATCAATTCATTCTCTGTCCTTTTCAAATTTTGTAGAGCTTTGACTGTTGACGGGCTGTTAGTGACGGGCTGCGAGAAACTAGACCGCGATAGTATCACACACGCGATTATTTCATTGGTTTGGGACTCGCTACACTCTTTCCGTTTCTCGTGTGAGTTCGAACCGACAGAACTTAGAAATCATCTGCTTTCCCCCTGCCTCGCGATAGAGGTAGCTCAGCGGTGGTGTGCTTACTCTCGATGATCGGACGGTCATTCAATGTCCTCGATGTACTCGATACACAAGTCAATATTGTTTTGGGAGGGGGGAGTGCCTGAGAGTGATGATGATGATAATGATTTTCCTGGTGTGGGGTCTACCAGGGTGGGCGACAGTGCACCCCACCTGCAGCATCAGAGGGTGTGTGTGGGTGTGTGTGGGTGTGTGGTAGGGGTAAGGCAGGCCATACATGCCCCACCCACCCACCCATCCACCCACCCACCCATTCAATTGCCTCTCCCTCCACCACCCATCCATCCATCTTTCCACCCCCCACATACTTCTGGGGTATCTAATTTATGTTAATAAGACAGCAATGTAATCACTGTTTTTTCTTCGTGCCACGCGTCACAAATTGAGCAGCTCGGTGCAAACCCAGTGCAACACGCTGCCCCCGCAAACCCCGCAGAGCACCAATCGCGGAGCCTGGTGGGTTCAGGGGGGCATTTCTGACTATTTTAGCCGGATCCATGCATCGCCAAGCAGAGACGGAATGGTGACGCGTCACTCAAAATAAAAACAGTAAAGATACAAGGTTTTCTCGCCTCAATTCTGAACCTTTCTCTGCCAGTAAAAAACTTTGTTACTCGGAGGTCTGAGTAAAAATAAATAAAAAAAGCCTGAGGGGGGCTGCCCTACCCCCACCCCCCACGGCCCACCCCCAGCCCCCCCCAGCCTCAGGGGGGCTCCCCACCCCCCAGCCCCAAATGAGGTGACCCAAGAATGACCTGGAAATTAGCTCAAAACATCGCCATGCATCATGCCATTATAGCCCCATTCCCAGAAAAAATCGATCGGTCTTAATTTTGGAGTCCTTGGCACCTCCTGTTACAAGGGATAAAGCAACCAAATAACATAACACTGTAAACGAGGTATACAAAGGAAAACACTGTAAACAAGGTTAATTGGATAAAGCAATCAAATAACGAAACACTGTAAACAAGGTATACAAGGTAAAACACTGTAAACTAGGTATACGAGGTAAAACACTGTAAACAAGGTTAACAGGATAAAACAACCCAATAACGTAACACTGTAAGCGAGGTATACGAGGTAAAACAATTAAATAACGTAACACTGTAAACGCTGTAAACGAGGTGTAAATATAATAATGTAATGTAATATTATATAATAATACATGTAATTAAATTAAATTGAATTACTTTTAATAATTTTATTATATATTTATATGCAATTAAATTTAAATTAAATTACATTAATGAAAGTACATACATTATTAAATTAATGCAATTCATTTAATAACGTAATTTAATTTATCCTCGGATCCTCCTCATCCTCATCCGCCTTGTACTTCAACAAACAATTATTTTACTTATACAAATAATTAAATTTTAATAATTATTTTACTTTTTCAAGTAATTAAATTATTTCACGTATACAAACGATTGTTTGGGGTTCAGTTAATCGATGCCCTTTATTTTTATCCCTTCCTATCACGGTAGGGCAAGTCCATTTAGCCTATTTGGCCTACCCCCGCACTGTATCATACATGCATACTTCCGTCCATTTTAAGAAAGACATATCAGGTAAGGTGAATAAGAGGGCACTACTCGTTGGGTGTAACAGCATCCTCCTTATACTTCTGTCCATTTTAGGAAAGGCGTATCAGCTATGGGGAATAAGAAGGCACTACTGGTTGGGTGTAACTACCCAGGAACCAAGGCGGAGCTTAATGGATGTGTGAACGATGGTACGTGTGTTCTGTGCATGGGTGTGACTTGTGGTTGGGTGTAACTACCCAGGAACCAAGGCGGAGCTTACCGGATGCGTGAATGATGGTACGTGTGTTCTGTGCATGGGTGTGACTTGTGGTTGGGTTGCACTACCCAGGAACCAAGGCGGAGCTTACCGGATGCGTGAATGATGGTACGTGTGTTCTGTGCATAGGTGTGACTTGTGGTTGGGTTGCACTACCCAGGAACCAAGGCGGAGCTTACCGGATGCGTGAATGATGGTACGTGTGTTCTGTGCATAGGTGTGACTTGTGGTTGGGTTGCACTACCCAGCAACCAAGGCGGAGCTTACCGGATGCGTGAATGATGGTACGTGTGTTCTGTGCATGGGTGTGACTTGTGGTTGGGTGTAACTACCCAGGAACCAAGGCGGAGCTTACCGGATGCGTGAATGATGGTACGTGTGTTCTGTGCATGGGTGTGACTTGTGGTTGGGTTGCACTACCCAGCAACCAAGGCGTAGCTTAATGGATGTGTGAGTGATGGTGGGTGTGTTCTATGCATAGGTGTGACTTGTGGTTGGGTTGCACTACCCAGCAACCAAGGCGTAGCTTAATGGATGTGTGAGTGATGGTGGGTGTGTTTCTGTGCATGGGTGTGACTTGCGGTTGGGTGTCACCACTCAGGAACCAAGTCGGAGTGTGTGTGGCTTGTGGTTGGGGTAGGAGTTGGGTCACTCTTTCTTTTTTGGGCCATGTGTAGCAGCTTCTAGGCAGCTCCTTTTACCCATTTGACCCTGGGGCCAAATCTGAAGCTACTCAGCTAGCTAGTGTGCCTGAAAGCTGGCATAACAGGCATTCCAATTCAGCTGTCATCTTTGGGCTAAACTTGATGGCTAATGGATCTGGGTGGAAGCTGCTACGCGTAGCCCAAAAGAGAAACAGTGAGTTTGATGTGTGTTAGGGAACGGCATAGTGTATAGGGAACGGCAATATGATATATCATATGATGCCGGCAGTCTGACTAGGTCCAAGTTACCTTTTATATACAATATCATATGATACAATTTTAATGACATCATATGATATCATACTCGCCTTTAGTCAACATCATATGATATGCCGGTCCCTGCGTATTAGACATGGTAAATACAAATAAATAAATACACAGTACGCCTTATTGCGAGGCATGAGGTTGAGGGGGCCAGCTCGTTTGCTTTCACAAGGGCCAACCACCAAGTAAATACACAGACACTGCTGGTTGGGTGTACAAGGGTACTACAAAGCGCGTGCGGCAGTGCGATTTCGCGCACGCTTTTTGAGCCCCACTGCGCGTTTCGTGCAGTTTTTTCAACCCCCTGTGGGCGCAGCGCGCAGTTTGTGCGCTCTTTGCACTATCAAGCGCTGACCAATTTGACGTTCGTGCGCTTTAAGCGCTGACCAATTTGACAAAATGTAGTACCCTGGGTGTAACTACCCAGGGCCAAGGCGGTGCTTAATGGATGTGTGAATGGTGGTAGGGGTAATACGTAGGGAAAGGCTAAGTTAGTTAATATTAGTGAACGAATAATACTAGTGAATGTTAGTTAATGTTAGAATGACAAGCCGTCTCACCAGAATTTTGAATTTATTTGAACAACTAAATTATTGTGACATTTATATAATATAAGTTCATATTAGTTTTTCAAACACTAATATTAGTTGCCGTTCCCTAGCCATAGGTGGGGAACGGGGATATGATATCATATGATATCATGTCATCATACAATATCATATGACATCATATGATTCCGGCAGTCTGATTAGGCTAAAGTGACTATTTATATACAATATCATATGGTGCAATTTGTATGATATCATATGATATCATACTCGACTTTGGTCAAAATCATATAAAGTGCCGGTCCCTAGTCATTGGTGGGTGTCTTGTAAATTGTACGCACGTATATATGTTACAGTCCAGGGGTAGGCCAAATAGGCTAAAGAAACTTTCCCGTGTGGGGCGGGATGTGGTGGGGTGGTGCTGGTGGTGCCGGTGATGGGGGGAGGGTGAGGGTGGAAGGGGTGGGATGTTGTGTAACTTGTATGTTACAGTCCAGGGGTAGGCCAAATAGGCTAACGGAACTTACCCAACCATGACAGGAAGGGTCAACAAGACAAGTTCTACGCAGCTTCGCCTGCGACGCTAAAAAATGGCGGAGGGTGATAGCGAGGGAGCGACAGGCGGCAACGGAAGCGAGTTAGTTACGAGACCGTTGGCTGACGTTTCAGGCTTCAGTGCGGTCAGACGGATGGATGGATGGTCGGTCGGGCGGACGGACGGACAAATGGGTAAAAATGGGGGCTCCCGCCCCCTTGAAGAGGGGGCTCCGCCAAAAAAGCATTGCAAACAAAGATTAACAAGTTCTATGCAGCGTCGCCTGCAACGCTAAAAAATGGCGGAGAGTGATCGCGACGGATCGACAGGTGACAAGAAAGGAGAGTTATTTACGAGACCGTTGGCTGACGTGACAGGCTTCGTCTCAGTCAGACGGATGGATGGTCGGTTGATCAGACGGAAAAATAGGTAACCATGGGGGCTCCCGCCCCCCAGAAGGGGGATCTCTGCCAAAAAATACTTGTAGATTATAATTGTTGAGGTTTGCTGCCGAGGAAGCAAGGTCGAGCTTAACAGATGTGTGAAGGTATTTGAAGTACTTGTACTTTATGTCAGTAAAATCAGAAACAAAGCTCTTGCCTGTACAACTGCTCACCATTTGGGCAGGAACAAAAATACGCTTAGAATTCTTCTTGTCATAACATATGTTATCCATTACATACATACATATAGGGATAGGCAATATGATTTAATATGATATCATGTCATCATACGATATTATATGATATCATATGATGCCGGAAGTCTGGCCAGGCTAAAGTTACCATTTATATACAATATCATATGATGCAATTTGTATGACATCATATGATATCATACTCGCCTTTGGTCAACATCATATGATTTGCCGATCCCTACATAAATATATAAGCACTACTAAACCGAGGTGTAAGCTGGTATATGGTAGGTGATCTGGAGTTCAGTTCATCGATGCTTTTTCTTTTTATGCCCTTCCTATCACAGTTGGGCAAGTCCCTTTAGCCCATTTGGCCTACCCCCGTACTGTAACATGCACAGGTGATCTAGACGAATCAGTGTACTTGGTGGTTGGCGTAGTTGGTGGATGTGTGTGGATGATGGCCTGTGTAGTGGGTAGATGTGGGTGAATGGTGGTTGGTAAAGGAGCTGGATGTGGATTGATGATGGTGGGTGTTGTGGATGTAAACTTCAGTAAACTTCAGTACACTTCAGTAAACTTCAGTAAACTTGAACCTGAATCCCCCCTGTGTCCCCCCTCCCCCCCTACCAACGTACCCCTCATTACCCACCCACCTATCCACCCACCCCGAACCCCATCCATATGCCTCCATACCTGGCTACCCTCCCCTCCCCCCCCCTCCCTCCCCCTCCCATCCTACTCACCCATCTACCCACCCACCTATCCACCCACCCCGAACCCCATCCATATG
>JAJSRW010001686.1:0-10000 GCA_022414725.1 Microglena sp. YARC | reverse complement strand
TATGTTTAGTTATTTGTTTGCCAACACCACCAACACCACCTACACCACCTACACCACCTACATCAAAACAACGTTGTTGTCCAGGGGAAGGAACGTCAAAAGGGAACATACGCAACACCATCAGCCCACCAACACAGCGGACACGACCACCAACCTCAAAACCTCAACTCTGTGCAGGGGAAGGAACATCAACAGGGAACACACACATCACCATCAGCCCACCCACCAACACCACCAACACCACCAACAATAACCACCAATACCACTAACAACACCTCTAACAACCACCAACAACCACCAACTCACCACCCACCAACAACCACCAGCACCACCACAAGCACCCACCAACACTTTCAACCTCGAAACCTCAACTCTGTGCAGGAGAAGGAACATTAAGAGGGAACATACAAACCACCATCAACCCGCCAAACTGCCCACCCACCAACATCACCAATACCACCTACAACACCATCAACCCACCAACACCAACAGCACCAACAACACCAACATCCACTAACAACCACCAAACTGCCCACCCACCACCCACCAACACCAAAACCAACCACACCATCAACCCACCAACACTACCAACACCACTTACAACACCACCAACACCCACTATCACCACCAGCAACCACCAACAACTCCAACACCGCCAACAACTACTAACCACCCCCAACATCACCAACACCCAACAACAACCACCAACACAACCAACAACAACAACACCACCTAAATCAAAACCTCAACTCTGTGCAGGCGAAGGAACATCTAGAGGGAACACACACACCACCATCAGCCCACCAAACTGCCCACCCACCACCAACACCACCAACAGCCACCAACAACAGCATCAACCCACCAACACCAACACCACCAGCACCCACCAACACCACCAACATCGAAACCTCAACGCTGTGCAGGGGAAGGAACATAAAGAGGGAGTTAATCAAGATAGTTTCCGATTCTAGGGATGGAGATATGCTCTTCATGCATTTCAGGTGTGTTTGTAATGTTGTTATATGCACGTATGTATGTATTTACATATATATATATATATATATGTGTGTGTGTTTGTATGTATGTATATATGTATCTATGTGTATCTAGGTATCTACATGTATTTAGGTAATTATATGTATGTCTGTAACGTTGTTATAGGGAACGGCAATATGATATCATATGATCTCATTTGACGCTGGCAGTCTGACTAGGCTAAAGTTACCATTTATATGTACTATCATATGATGCAGTTTGTATGATATCATATGCTATCATACTCGCCTTTGGTCTGCATCATATGCTATCATACTCGCCTTTGGTCTACATCATATGATATCATACTCGCCTTTGGTCTACATCATATGATATCATACTCGCCTTTGGTCTACATCATATGCTATCATACTCGCCTTTGGTCTGCATCATATGATATCATACTCGCCTTTGGTCTACATCATATGATATCATACTCGCCTTTGGTCAACATCATATGATATCATACTCGCCTTTGGTCTGCATCATATGATATCATACTCGCCTTTGGTCTACATCATATGATATCATACTTTGCCTTGGTCTATCATAAATATGATATAATTCTCCGCCTTTGCCTTCGTCTACATCATATGATATCATACTCGCCTTTTGTCTACATCATATGATATATCATACTCCGCCTTTGGTCTACATCATATGATATCATATCTCGCCCTTTGGTCTACATCATATGATATCAAGACTCGCCTTTGGTCTCCATCATATGCTATCATACTCGCCTTTGGTCTACATCATATGATATCATACTCGCCTATTTGGTCTACATCCATATGATATCAATACTCGCCTTTGGTCTACATCATATGATATCATACTCGCTTTGTCTGCATCATATGATATCATACTCGCCTTTGGTCTGCATCATATGATATCATACTCGCCTTTGGTCTGCATCATATGATATCATACTCGCCTTTGGTCTACATTGCATATGATAATCATACTTGCCTTTGTGTCTACATCATATGATATCATACTCGCCTTTGGTCTACATCATATGACATCAATACTCGCCGTTTGGTCTGCATCATATTGATATCATACTCGCCTTTGGTCTACATCATATGCTATCATACTCGCCTGTGGTCTACATCATATGATATCATACTTGCCTTTGGTCTACATCATATGCTATCATACTCGCCTTTGGTCTACATCCTGATGTGTCAGACTTCGGTTTTTGGTCGGTCGGTCGCATTAACATTTGGACAACGGGGTGAATTCTGTGGCTCCCGCCCCCCCCGGAAAGGGGGGCTCCGCAAAAAGATTACACACTTGGATATATACCTATTCTAAAGTTAAGAATGAAGAAATTTTCTTCAGATATTTTTGATTTGTTTGTTAAGTCATTATATGTCCCAGCCTCTTTCATGATTTACCAATGTCTAGTGGTAGACCCAGATCGCTAGAGAATGAAGAGTTGGGGGTTCGACTCTCCCTTTGGTCACTCTTGGCGTTGCAGGTCGTCGTCAACCGCGATGGTAGCTTGTCCAGTTGAGGTAGGAGACCGCTCCCCACCCGTGTACGACAGGTCTCTTAACATCACGCCCCACCAGGCGTTATCATTACCTCTTACATGTCACATTTTCATGAGTTGCAGATTCTTCCGTGATGTTGTTGTATTAGTGGTGGTGGTGATGATGTTGGTATTGGTGGTGATGATGCTGGTAGTGGTGGTGGTGATGACGGTAGTGGTGGATGGTGGTGGTGATCATGATGGTGGTGGTAGTGGGGGTGGGGGTCTCATACGATTTGTTACGTTAATTTGTTATTTGCGGCAGCTTCGTAAATGCATTGAGTTTAATTTGTGAAGTTGGCAAGGTCGCATGTGTTATAGCTATAGATATTTGATGGTTGGCCCCAGTGCAAGCTAACGGGCTGGCCTTCTCAACCTCACACCTCATAACAAGGCGTTCTATTTATTTATTTATTATTTTACTTCCTGGTGGCCATAATACTATTTATTATTATTTATTACTATTTATTTAATTATTTATTCATTCTTTACCTGGCGGCCAATAATACTATTTATTTATTATAGCTGATTATAGTCAAAGTTTGTTGGGGTTTCAAATTGTTTACGCATTGTTAACACATTGTCACGTTCGTAAAGATTACACATTTAAATGTTGTTGTCTTTCCAAACCCACCACCAAATCTATAACAAATCACAACTACACCTACACCAATACACACCAGCACCATAGAACTACACTGCCTAAACTAAACCAACACACTAACACCTAACAAAACCAATAAATACATAAACCCAAAAACAACTAATACCAAAACAACACCGAACCACACACCAACACCAACACACACATCAACCAAACCTATTGTATAAACTTACTTTCAACTAACCCAACACCCACACCAACACCAACACCAACACACCACCACATGGCACAATTCAAAACCATAATATACCATTGGGATTAAACCGAGTAGAGATACTTCAACACCAACACCAAACCACAAACACCAACACACCCACAAGCACACCCAAACTATACCAATACCACCAAACACAACGCTAAAACACCAACACAACACCAAAACCAACTTTCAACACCAACACCAACACGAAACAATATCACACCATTACAGCACCACACCAAAACCTATACCATAAACTACTTCAACACCAACACCAAACCAACACCAAACACCATACACCAACACACTCAACTATACCATAGAAACACCACACATGGGTGTGTATACCAACACCACACCAACACACACCAAAACCTATGACCATAGAACTACTTCACACACCATATCACCAACACTCAACACCAACACACCAACACTACACCAAAACCGTATACCATAAACTACTTCAGACACCAACAGCCAACACCGAACACCATACCAACAGGTCCACACACCAACACACCAACACACACCCCAAAACCTTATACCATAAACACCAACACCAAAACCGAACAACCAACACCACGAGCACATACACACAACACCAACTGTTCACTTCAACACCAAACACCAACACCAATGACACCAACAACACACACACAAAACCTATACCACGTAAACTACTTCAACACCAACACCAACACCAACAGACCAGACACCAACACCAACACACCAAACACACACCAACACCAATAAACACTTTCAAACACAACACAACACCAACACAAACACAACAACACACATCCAACAACACCAAAACCTATACCATAAACTACTTCAACACCAAACACCACAACCCAACCAACACCAACACCAACCCAACACAAAACCACCACTACTTCATAAACTACCAACACCAACACCAACACCAACACACCAACACACACCAAAACCTATACCATAAACTACTTCAACACCAAGCACCAACACCAACCACCAACACCCAACACCAACACACCAACACACACCAACCTATACCATAAAAAACTACTTTTCAACAACCAACAAACCAACACCAACACCAACACCAACACCAACACACCAACACATCTCACCAAAAACCTATACCATAACTGACTTCAACACCAACACCAACACCAACACCAACACCAACACACCAACACACACCAAAACCTTTTATATACCATATGAACTACTTCAACACCAACACCAACACTCAACACCAACACCAACACCAACACACCTAAACACACACCAAAACTATACCTAAACTACTTCAACACCAACACCAACACCAACACCAACCACCAACCACACCAACACGTGCACCAAAAACCTATACCATAAACTACTTCAACACCAACACCAACACCAACACCAACACCAACACACCAACACACACCAAAACCTATACCATAAACTACTTCAAACCACCATAAAACACCAACACCACACCAAGACCAACACAACACCACACAACCAACACACACCAAAACTCTATACCCATAAAACTACTTCAACACCAACACCAACACCCCAACACCAACACCACACCAACACGACTCCAACACACCACCAAAACCTATTACCTAAACTACTTCAACACCAACACCAACACCAACACCAACACCAACACACCACCACACACCAAAACCTATACCATAAACTTACTTTCACACCAAACACCAACACCAACACCATCACACCACACATCACACCAAACCTATACCATAATACTACTTCACACCAACACCAACATCCAACACACCCAACTAACACACCAAAACCTATAACCATAAAACTACTTTCACACCAACACCAACACCAACACCAACACACCAAAGCCCAACACACCAACACACACCAAAACTATTACCAGCAACTACTTCAAACCACGAACACCAAACACCAAACAACAACACCAACACCCAACAAGCACCGCAACACACCCAAAGAGCTCTATACGATAAAAATATACTTCAACACCACACCAACACCAACACGACACCACAACACACCCAGCACGCCAAAACCTATACCATAAACTGACTTCAACACCAACACCAACACCAACACACACAAACCAACACACCAACACACACCAAAACCTATACCATAAACTACTTCAACACCAACACCAACACCAACACCAACACCAACAACACCACACACACACCAAAACCGTATACCATGAAACTACCTTCAGACACCAAACACCAACACGAAACAACCGACCAAACGACACCAACACACACCAAAACCTATAACCATAAACTACTTTCAACAGCCAACACCAACACCAACACAACACCAACACAACCCAACACAACCACCAAAAAACTAACCAATACAACTACTTCAACACAACACCAATACACAACACCAACACAACATCCAACAACACCAACACACACCAAACTAATACCATAAACTACTTCAACACCAACGACCAAACACCAACACACACCAACACACCAACACACACGATCTCCAAAACCTATACCACTAAACTACTTCAACACAACACAACACCAAACCAACACATCCAACACACACCAAAACCTATACCAAAACTACTTCAAAACACCAACCCAACACCGAAACACTCAACAACACCAACAAGGACACCACCAGAAACCTTATACCATAAACTAACGACCTGTTCGAATCACCACCAAACACACCAAATACGCTACCACCCAAAAACACACCTATGGTATCACCCAAAACAACACAACCAACACACACCAAACATAAGCCTATACCAGTCCACATAAACAAACTACTCAATGCCTCCAATAACTTATCTGGCCACAAAAACCAAACCCTGAGACTACCCACCAAACCACACAAGAACCATGCTCCCAAAACACCACACAAGAATTGCGCTATCCAAAAACACCTACACCAAGTCCACACAACCCAACACCCACAAATGCTCAAAACACACTGGTCATCAACACAATACACTGAAAAACTACTTCATCCCCACCACACACACCCAACATCGAACCCCAAACAAACACAACCCTAGGATCTACCCACCAAAACACCCACTAGCACAACACACATCCAAAACAAACACCCATATACCCATCTCCAAAAACACTCATGGCGTGTCACACCAACACAAACACCACCTGAACACCAACCCAACACCAGTCCAACCAACACAATGCCTCCCAAAAACCAACCCCCAACACTGTACCACACCAACAAACAACACCCTGAAAAACCTAGTTCCACACACCCCCCACATATTGCTACCCACACACATACATACTCACTACAGCGCGATACAAACCAAAACCACCACTACGACCAATCCACACACAAACACACAAACTAGCCACTCCAAAAAACCCACCTTCAGTCCAAAAAAACCAACACTTTGATACCATAGTACACACATAAACACTATCAAATCGACTCCACAACAACCAACCTATGGACTATCCCAACAACCAAACACTGACAGTCCCAACAAACAACACACACAACGCCTAACCACAAACCACCATCTAGTAGCCATCTCAAAAAAACTCTTACCATGACGTACCACAAACACACACAAACTGCTCACCCAAAAAAAACACCTGGCTACCAAAAACACCTGCAACACACCAACACGACATCCCACAACACACCCAAGCCAAACATCATGAGCCGAGTATACACTAAAAACACCTTCAACATCTCGAACGACCGATCAACACCACAAATGCCTCAAAACAACCAACTCGCAGTACACACACCAACAAACAACCACCCATAAACCGTATGTCCACAAACCAATCAAAAACTACTTGCTTCCTACAAAACCCACTGACCAGTCCACCAAACAAAACACCTGCAGACTCCCACAAACACCACCCAAATGCTACCACCAACACATATCTAGCCTATCACACACCACAAACAACAAACACCATAGGTCAACACCAACACAATGCTCCCAAAACCAATAACAACTCGTATCCTCACAAACACAACACCTGAGAGTCCCACAAACACCCAAAATGCCTACCCAAAACAAACCACCTCGGTTACACCCAAAACACTCACCAGACACGTCCACAAACCCAACCCAACAACTAGCTCAAAAAACCCACTGGTCCAAACACTGTAGTCCACAACCACCAAATTTGACTACACTACCAACAACAACCACAAACTATCGCGGAATCCCAAAAACCAATGGCACCAAACACACCAACACACACCAATATAAACGCGTTCCTACTAATACTCACCAAATGCTCTACACACTAACAACTTATCTGCGTCCAAAACACAACCTCAACTACCGAACGCTCACACCAAAACACCAAAATGCTCCCAACAACCAAACACAACCTTATGGCGTACCCAAAAACACAATGACCTGATCCACAACTACACCAATGCTCCCACATAAAACACATTGACTGTCTAAAACAACACCCTATGACCAGACTCACCAACACACAACCAACATGCCTACCAAACCACATCCACACAGTCTCAACCACACAAACACCCACATGGTCCAACAAACAAAAAACCTGCTCTATACACCAATAAAACCATACAATTCCTCAATCATCCTTGGATACCCAAACACAACACCACAACTAGCACCGAGACTCCACACCACAACCACCCCACAAACCAGCACCATCCACAAACACAACAAATGGCCTCCAAAACACCTATTACCATAAAACTACTGTTCCACACACAACACCAAACACCAACACCATAGCCGGCCACTACCACACCAAACACACCAAACCTACACCATCACAAAAAACACCACACCTCAAAACCTCCACAACACCCAATGCCCCCTAAACCAAATACACATACTACTTCGATCCAAAAACCAACCAACTCAGCGACAAACACCAATCCACCACAACACAATGCCCACTCCACAAAACACCCACTTTGAGTCCCAAAACCGCACACCAGACACACATCCCACAACAACAAACTGCCTCCCTAAAAAACAACCAATGCGTCCCTCAAACACATGCTAGCTTCAACTCCACAACACAAACCATGCATCACCAACAACACATCGGATCCCAAAACACACCCAACACCCTAACACACACCAAAGACTCAATCAAACATACACCATATGCTAACCAACTAACACACTGGTTCAAACAACAAACCCTAGACGTCCACAACAACACATCTCACAAAACACACTCGTCCAAAACACACATGAGCTCACCACAACAACCAAATAGCAATCCACCAAAACAAACATTGCCGACTCCAAAAACACATCAGCCACGCCTCAAAACACCCAAACACAATGCTCCAAAACACTGGTCTATTACCATACCAAAAACACACTGACTTCAACAACACACCACAAATCGCGAACACCACAAACAACCAAACCACCTCTGAGTCCTCAAACACACTACGCAGTCCACAACACAAACATCGCACATCCAAAAACACAATAGCCCAAAAACCTATTGACTCATAAGTCCCATACCTATACACTAATCCATTTCCCACCCAAAAACACACTGCGTCACACAAACAACACCTGACCAACACGCATACCCCACAAACACAAACAAACACACACACAAAAACTCGCTCCTAATATTATTTTAGCTACTCAGTAAACTACTGTCTACCACACACAAAGCGTCATCCGAAGAGCTACACACAATACCAGCCCACACAACAATAGCTCCACCAACACAAAAAACCACTGTATGAGCTCACAAAACATAACTCATCAACAGCCAAGCACCAACAACCCAACACACACACAACCCAACACACACCGCAATACCATAAACCACACTACGTAATCACTCTACTCAAACCACCCAACACCAACACCGTACACGTAACTATCTAACAACACCACACACACCACAACCAACATATCGCATCCACAAACACACAAACAACAACACCCAAGAGACAATACCTCATAAACACCATATCAAACAACCAAACACATCCACAGATCAACCCCAAACAACCACACCATGCCTACCACCAACAAACACCATGGATCCAACACAACAACGGCCACAGACGCAGTCCACAACACCATCACACCATAGCACAACCTACAACCCAACACACCAACACACGCACAAGACCACCCTCACACAACTACCAAACACCCCAACACACCATACCACGACGCACAAGCAGTCCACAACACTCACCCAAAACACAGCATCACAACAACACAACAGATCTGTCCAAAACACAAACACACGCCACAACAGCGCGACGATCACCCAACACCCCAACCAAATCAAGTCCCCAAATAAACCACACATGTCACAGAACCAAACTCACGGTCCACCAAGCCACAAAAAGCTCCGAAACACCACTCTGCGTCCACAAAAAACACTAGCCAGTACCCCACACCAACCAACCAAATGCCTCATCCAAAAACAACTGCGCTACCACAACGCAACCAATGAGCTCCCCAACACAAATGCCTCTCAACAAAACACCCAATCGACCATTTCACAAACCAACATCCAGACACACACAAGCTATCTGC
>JAJSRW010001685.1:0-40426 GCA_022414725.1 Microglena sp. YARC | reverse complement strand
CTCTTTTGATTTGAAAAAAAATCCTTGTGGCGTCGCTGCAGGGTGAATCATCCCCCTAAGCCTCTCTACTAGCCTACCGTGTACAAGCGCTTTTTTGTAACCAAAAATCATTCCTTTGCACTTTATCAGTGCGCCAAGCCAGATGACATGACTTCATTTTGATGTTGAACCATGCTAGGGTAAGTCCCAGGCTTGAATTAGAACCGCCACATAGCCGTATCTTTTACGTTTGGCGTGGTGTGGTGACCCTTGGTGGTGGTGTGGTGTGAGATACACAACCACCCCGTGGTAAATGGTGGTTGTGGGTGGTGGCTGTGGTGACTTCAATGGTGGTGCCCTGAAGCCAAAGATGCTCTCAACCATAGATTTCTAGAGGCCACTTCTTGATTTTGAAATACTTTATTGGGCGTGTAACTATCTGAGAGTTCTAAGGGGAGCGAACACTCACGCACCTCTAGATGTTTGATGGGCTTGTCTCCCCATCTCATCTCGGGGGCAGTCAGTGAAGTAGTTATTGGAGGTGCGCCTTGAGTCAAGCCGTAACTTTATCAGAGCCCCAAAGCCTAAGGTGAACTCTCACGCACCTCTTGATGCTGACACAGGCTAGAGGTAGCCCCAGGCTTGATTCGGGTACATGAATGGCCGTAACTTTATCAGTGCACTTAAGCTACAGGTTAACACTTACTTCTTGAGGTTGACACACGCTAGAGGCAGCTCAGGATACTTGAGTACCCGGCCTCTGTTCTTGTTAAACTGCGTGATGCTGATGGGTTCGTCACCCATCTCGGGGCAGTCAAAGATGTAGTTATTGGCGTTGTTATTTGAGTCCAGCATTTTCAAGCTGTATTTGCGCTTGTCATGTAATTGCTCCAGCTTAATGCTCTTCAGGCCTGTTAGCCTTTTTAATGTTCCTTGGCTCCTTCAGCTTCTGCCCCAGCTCCTATCCCTGTCCACCCCGTCCCTGCCTGGGGTGAGGTCCATGACTTCGCACATGTAGCGCACGAGTGGCTGAAGCACACATTGGGGATAGACATGAGCAGAGCAATTTGAGAGCAGTTAGAGAACAGTTGGATGACAGCTGGAGGACAGTTGGAGAATAGTTGTACAATCATTTGGATAACAGCTGGATAACAGGTGGGAAATTATTTGTATACAAGTCTGCCCCGTCCTGCCTGGGGCTACCTCTGGGTGTGTGTGTGTGGGGGGGGGGGGGGGCTGGGGAGAGGTCCATGACTTGCGCATGTAGCGGACAGTTGGCTGGGATGTGTGATATTGAGTGGGTGAAGCTGGGTGTGAGGGAGTGGGTGGGGGTCACAGAGTGGTGGGGGGGTGGGGGGGGGGGGGCGAGGTCCATGACTCCACCATACACGCACGAGCGGCTTGACGCACACATTGGGGATAGACATTAGCAGAGCAGTTGGAGAGCAGTTGGAGAGCAGTTGGAGAGCAGTTGGATAACAGTTTAGGGTTTAGAGTTTAGGTTTAGGGTTTAGGGTTTAGTTTAAGTCCCAAATTGAGCAACTCAGTGCGACCCCAGTGCGACGCGCTGTCTCCCGAACCACGCGGAGCGCAAAGGGGGGGCATTTCTGACTAGTTTAGATGGACCCATGAGTCGCCATGCAGCGACGGAACGGCGACACGTTACAGAAAAAAAACAGGACCAACTGCAGTTGACATAGCTCGACCATCCCACCACCCCAGTCTATAAAACTCGTCTATGTATGTACATGTATGTATCCTTCAACAACGATATAATTATTGTCTTTATAGGAATATCCCGTTGCTATATTTTCTCCACATCCATTATACATAAAATCTTTTGGCCTTGAGCACGAAAATATAACAAGCAGCGTTTTGTATTTCAGATTCATGAATAACAGGTTGAGTACCTACTTGTGCTATTCAAGCCTGATTTCAGCTACTAGCTACTACTTGTGCTACTCAAGCCTGATTTCAGCTACTAGCTACTACTTGTGCTACTCAAGCCTGATTTCAGGATTGCTGCATAGCCATCGCATGGCCGAGTCCGGGGGGGTCGTTAGGTACGGGATGTGTCACCATGCATCGATGGAATGGCAACGCAGTGGTGACGCATCAAACAAACTACCCACTCACACCTCATGCCCGCGGCTAACCACACACTCGCAACCATTTCATCTCTCTAGCTACACGCCTGTCACCATCTGATCTCCCTAGCTACACACCCATCACCATTTCATTAATATAGTGAGGCTGGAGGCCACCATCACACCTGCTCGGAGATGTATGCCGTCCGCGTGGTGTCTACGCTCAGGGTGAGGCCCTTCATGCTGTGCTGCAGGGCAGCACGGAAGCCTAGAGCAGCCTGGGAATAAATGGGGTCGGGTTGGGCATGTCAGGTCAAGTCAGGTGAAGTTGGGTCAGGTCAGGTCAAGTCAGGTGAAGTTGGGTCAGGTCAGGTGAAGTTGGGTCAGGTCAGGTGAAGTTGGGTCAGGTCAGGTGAAGTTGGGTCAGGTCAGGTGAAGTTGGGTCAGGTCAGGTGAAGTTGGGTCAGGTCAGGTGAAGTTGGGTCAGGTCAGGGGAAGTTGGGTCAGGTCAGGGGAAGTTGGGTCAGGTGATGTTGGGTCAGGTCAGGTGAAGTTGGGTCAGGTCAGGTGAAGTTGGGTCAGGTGAATGGGGTCAGGTCAGGTGAAGTTGGGTCAGGTCAGGTGAAGTTGGGTCAGGTCAGGTGAAGTTGGGTCAGGTCAGGTGAAGTCGGGTCAGGTCAGGAGGTCAGGTCAGGCCTTTAACCCTTGTAAAATAAATGTGTGTGTTGTGTGTGTGTGTGTGGGGGGGGGGGGGAGGGGTGGGGGGGGGGGGGGGGGGGGGGGGTCACCTGACAGCCACAGGGGACAGGAAAGGACATCCTGCGTCGTTCGTCGTTCGATGCATCTTGTGTGTAGAAGTAGGAGTTGCCCGCGGTCGGGCTATTTGGGCTGCGTACGGTCTTGTTCTGGTTCGGTGCTTGTACAAAAAACTTGTAAACAAAAGAGGGGGGGGTCACCTGACAGCCACGGGAGAGAGGAAAGGACATCCTGCGCCGTTCGTCGTTTGAAGCATCTTGGGCGTAGAAGTAGGAGTTGCCACGAAGAGAGATGCCTGGCTGAGCTGCCAGACAGTGGCGCACGATGATGTCCAGAGCCTGCAGTAGCTCTGATATATTGGTGGGCATGTCCAAGGGCATTGGCCCTCCTTGCCCAGTCACAATGATGGCAGCGTCCCTGGTGTTGATCTCCTTGATCCATTGGTGCTTCACCTGGAGAGAGGCCAGGAGGAGGTGGTGGTGGTTAGGGCGGAGGAGGTGGTTAGGGCTGAGGTTAGGAGAAGGAGGTGGTTAGGAGGAGGTAGTGGTGGTTAGGGAGGAAGAGGTGGCTAGGGCGGTGGTTAGGAGGAGGTGCTTAGGAGGAGGTGGTGGTGGTTAGGGCGGAGGAGGTGGCTAGGGGGGTGGCCAGAAGGAGGAGGAGGTCAGGGAGGTGGTTAGGAGGTGGTGGTTAGGGAGGTGATTAGGGCGGTGGTCAGGAGGAGGAGGTGGTTAGGAGGAGGTGGTGGTTAGGGCGGTGGTTAGGAGGTGGTTAGGGTGGTGGTTAGGAAAAGGAGGTGGTTAGGGCAGTGGTCAGGAGGAGGAGGTGGTTAGGGCGGTGGTTAGGAAGAGGTGGTTTGGAGAGGATGGTGGTTATGAAGGTGGTTAGGGCAGTGGTCAGAAGGAGGAAGTGGTTAGGAGAAGGCGGTAGTTAGGGCGGTGGTTAGGGCGGTGGTTAGGGAGGTGGTCAGGAGGTGGTTAGGAGGAGGAGATGGTTCGAGAGGTGGTTAGGAGGACATGGCTAGAGAGGTGGTTAGGAGGAGGTGGTTGTTGGGGATGTGGTTAGGGCGGTGGTCAGGAGAAGGAGGTGGTTAGGGCAGTAGTTGGGAGGAGGTGTTGTTTAGGGAGGTGGTTAGGAGGAGGAGGTGTAATGGCGGTGTTTAGGAGGAGGTGGTTGGGGCGGTGGTTAGGGCGGTGGTTAGGAGGAGGAGGTGGTTAGGGCGGTAGTTAGGAGGAGGTGGTGATTAGGGAGGTGTTTAGGAGGAGGAGGTGTAATGGCGGTGTTTAGGAGGAGGAGGTGGTTGGGGCGGTGGTTAGGAGGTGGTTAGGCGGCGGTTAGGAAGGAGGTGGTTAGGGCGGTGGTTAAGAGGAGGAGGTGGTCAGAGCGGTGGTTTGGAGGAGGTGGTTAGGGCGGTGGTTAGGAGGAGGAGGTGGTTAGGAGGAGGAGATGGTTAGGATATGGAGGAGGTTCTGGCGGAGGGGTTGGATAGGGCGGCATCCATTGGGACTAGAAGAACAAACACATTAGAGAGTGACCACACAAATACAATCTATCTATCTATCTATACTACCTATAGCCCCTCTCAGTGATGTACAATGGTCTAATGGTAGACCAGATTGCTGGAGGACGAAGAGTCGGGGGTTCGACTCCCCCTTCGGTCGCTCTTGGCGTTGCAGGTCGTCGTCAACCGCGATGGTAGCTTGTCCAGTTGAGGTAGGAGACCGCTCCCCACCCGCGTACGATGGGCTCCCTTAACACCACGCCCCACAAGGCGTTATCATTACATTTTTTATACTATCTATATGTTGCATTGTCCGTCCGTGCGTCCGGGGCTCAGGGCATAACTGGCAGTGGTTCCGCTTATCTGGCAAGCATTTCCCTGCTGATCTGGCTCATTTTCGCCTCAATCGTCGATTGCTGATCTGGCACATTTCCACCCCACAAACCTTGATTTTCACCACACCCGTCAATTTTCAATCTCGCTCATTTTTCAAACTCAGTCCATTACGAAGCTCATTTCACCTACAATTCCTTGCCTCTGCGCTAAGCGCTATCTCTGTGCTCCGCGATCTAAAAATGTCTTGACCCCGCAACAATGGGAGCTCTGATTCCTCACGCACCCAGGCAGGTTTTGTCACTCGCAACAAGAACAAAGCTCTAACTGGGCGCGCTTATGGCAGCCAATGGGCGGGAATGCGTGCCCTTCTACTCTCTGCCGGCATCAATGCTAAGCAATTTCGCACTGTATTCAGATTGTTCCCGCAGCTCTGACTAACAGCTGCTCCCTTCTTTTCCACCCTACCCTTTAATTCCAGTGCGGGCATTGCTGATACCTGATGGGCATCGCATTTATTCCTGCAGCGATGTGTGTGCTCTGTTGGAACCGAGCGACTCTTGGGTTAGTCAGTGGATGGGGTGAGGGGGTACGCTCGCGAGATGCCGCGCCCAACATGCTGCCTGGATGCTATTTCTCCTTGCCCTCTCACTCCGGGCAAATCTGAAAGGCATCGCATTGATTCCTATAACGCTGTGTTCGTTTTTCAGGAATCAAGCTGCTCTTGGGGTGGGGTGGGGGATGGGGGGGGGCATACATGCATGGGGGTGGTCGGTAATGATGTTGCATGTACGTGTGTGTTGTGGCCATCTGGGAATCAAGTGTGATGGGGATGATCATGGCAACAGTGCACGATGACAAGCCACCTAATGTGAATGGGGATGGAAAATGATTGGGTGGGTGACCCTCAAAAAGTCATTCCATTGGGGGGGGGGAGGGAGGAGGGAGGGAAGGGGCCTACCGTAGGTACGACGGGAACACTGCCCTAGTAGGACTTGTATTCGCTTACAAACAAAACAAACAGTTGCACACTCACGAGAGACTCCTATCCACATGAACCTTTTTCACTGCCCACCAACACTCACAGCCGAGGCGTACACTGTTTTTTTTCGTGTGGCGCGTTGCAAATTTAGCGACTTGATGCGACCCCAGTGCGACGCTCTGCCCCCAGGCTCTGCCCCCCGAACCGCGCAGAGCGCGAAGCGCAGAGCCGGGGGGTTTCTGACACGTCAGCCAACTGTCTTTCTGTAACTACCGTAGGCGCAGGAAGTATTGGCAAATGGGTTGGCAAACGACCGTTTGCCAAACTGAATTATACCAGAACTGAGCCAGCTGGGTGGGTCGTTAGCTGCCTGGCGTTTGCCAAGTTTGTCCAACACCTTCGATTCAAACAAACTCAGTTCGACTGGTCCAGATCGCCTTGATCGCTCCTTGCATGCACTGATTTCGAGATGCACTGAGCTGGTCGCGCCTATCGAAGGTGGTCGCGCATGTCGAAGCTGGTCGCGCCTGTTTCACTGACTGGTTTGACCGCCAGCGGTTTTGAACGGCAGCGATTTGAACGCTAGTCGGATGCCACGTTTCCATGTCCCAGACCCGAAGGCGGTCCGGCCCATCAACCATTTTATCCGGGTGATTCGCCCGCCGTCGTTCCGTTGCATGGATCTGCTCCGAGCCTGGACTAGTACCTTTGGAGGAGTTGTAAAACATTCATAACTGTCATTCAAAGAAGATGAGTTGCACCGACCGTCCCCCACTAAATAAAAAAACAAAAACACCACCAAAAATACTAACTCACTCTCTCCCTGGCTAGCTGGTGATGATAAACATGTACCAAGGGAATGTAATTTGGCAAATTACCATTTGCCAAATGTTTTCCAGGTCTGAACCTGAGTAACTTTATTCAGGGCTTGTAACAATCACGTTTGCCAAGTTCTTCTTGCCATTCTATTTCAAGACATCAAAAATGGAAAAAAGAGCCATTTTCCAACTCTTAATCTCGCCAATTAATACTGCGCCTACGGTAACTGGCTTTGGTCAGTTCCAGTCCGTTGCCACCTACCGATCCGTTGCCAACACGTTCGCCAATTTCCGCGACGCTGCTTAGGACTTGTTTGTTTCAGCTTTATGTAGGCCCAGTTTGTTAGCAAAAGTCACGACGCAAGCCTGATTTCGGCATTGTGGCGTACACGATACATGGCAAAGCGTAAAAAGTGCGGAGCCCCGGGGGGTCGGGGGGCAGCACGTCGCACTGGGGTCGCAACGAGTCGCTCAATTTGCGATGCGTTGCACACAAAAAAGTGATGATTACAAATCTCCAGGGAATGCAACGAAGAACAAACGCACCGTCCACGACTCCCGTCCAATGCGAACCTCTGTTGAGCCCTTTGGCTCCGCCAGCTTTTCCAGGGTGAATAGAAGCTGCAAGGGAGGGCACAGCAGTTGCATGGGTGACTTCGAACAAATATTTGTTTGGCCTTGAATGCTCTTTGGCCTTAAATGCTTTTCTGTATGGCCTATTTCCCTTGTCTTTTTTCAATTGCCTGATAAACAAACAAATAAATAATTAAATAAATAAATATATAGTACGCCTTATTACGAGGCGTGATGTTGAGGGGCGCAGCCTGTTTGCTTGCGCTAGTGCCAGCCACCAAGCTCAGGACAAAAATTCAATACTTCAATGATCTGTTGGAAGGGTCTACTACTCGTAAAACATTAGATTGCATTGCCATAGGCAGGCCAGTGTTTGCCCAAGACAAGCCCACTCCTCAACTTGTGAGGGGGTCTTCCAACCATCCTCACAAAATCAACCAATTTGAGGTACAAATGATGACAAGGAGCTTGCCTTTACTACCCATGCTACATACGCGGGCAACCACAACTGCATGCGGTGATGGTATGATGACAAGGAGCTTTCCTTTATTGCCCATGCTACATACGTGGGCAACCACAACCGCATGCGGTGATGGTGTGATGACAAGGAGGTTTCCTTTATAGCCTATGCTACATACGTGGGCAACCACAACCGCATGCAAAGCAGGTACACTTGGTCGGGTCATGAAAGCCTGCGCAGCTGAGTACTGTATTTCCTATTATTCCAAGTTAGCAGTCCCCAGCTTCGGCGTACGGTACGGTCCCCTTAACACCACGCCCCCCTGCAAGCCATCTTCGATATGCCCATTAGTCTAGTGTTCCGTTACACACACACATCCTTCGAGAGCCTGAGGGTTGATATACCATTATATTTATATCTAGATACCATTTGTATTTATTTATTCGTTCAATAAATGTGACGATATGCCATTATCTACAAACTTATCAATACAAACGAAACATTATTTTACTAAATGAAATCAAATTAGCTTACCTTTCTGCCATCAAAAGCGTATTCATTGGCTACCAGGTTTTGTTGGCTGGCCCATGCTTGGATAATTAGACGCCCTTCCTCCCTCTTGAGAGCCTGCTCGTCTCGCTTGGCGCGGGGCACTAGCCCCCCAGCCTCGCTAGCTGTGGGATCTATCGAGATGTCATAGCGATAGATGTGCCGGCCAGCTAGGGTAACCTGGAAATGGTTGGTCAGCACGTTGCATTTACGCCCAAGGGTGCTGCGCTGATTACCTCTCCGGGGTACCTCCCTGTCCTTAGTACGCAGCGCCAATCGTACTTCATCTGGAACATCTCTCTCGTATTGAGGCTCAGGAGACGGATCAGCAGGACCACCCCGCCCACCACGACCCCTCCTCTCCCACGACCGGCAAAGTCCCCCCCGCCCCCAAAATCTCCCCTCCCACGACCGCCAAAGTCCCCCCGCCCCCCAAAATCTCCCCTCCCACGACCGCCAAAGTCCCCCCGCCCCCCAAAATCTCCCCTCCCACGACCGCCAAAGTCTCCTCGTCCCCCAAAATCTCTACCACCTCTGCCCCCACGTCCACCTCCATGGTCCCTGCCACCTCCATGATCTCTGCCGCCACCACCACCTCCGTACCCGCGACCAGAATCCATGCCACCACCATACCCCCCACGTTGTTCTGTGGGGTGTCCTCCATGATGGTCACCATAGCCACTTCGCATTCGGTCGTCATGTCCGTGGTCGGCACTTGGCACTCGGTTGTCATATTCAGACCGGGCAACTCCACCATCACCCATGGGGGGCGGTGGCGGAAAGCTCACATCATACCTCGACGAGCCTCTACCATCAGCATGGTCATATGCGCTGAACCTCCCACCACCACGCTCGTCACAAGGGCAAGCTTCTTGGATGACTCTGACATCTGCCTCGTGCCTTGATCTGTAACGATGCTCCCCTTCATCATGCCCATGGCCTGGCCTGCGCTCACCATAGTGTGGGTCAGGCCTCGACATCTGTGGGTCATGTGACTCCTGCTGAGGCAGAGCATGCCCTCGAGCAATCTCTCCATGCACACCTTCTCTTCTTTCAGGTACCGGATCTCGATAATCACGGCGCTCCTCCACAGCTTGCCAAACACTTGCATGGCTGATCTCAGAAGCTGGCTGACTGGGGGCACGTTCCTGGGTTGCTTGTGGCCTTGTGGATGAAGCACTTTCCCTAGGCTGGGCAGGCCTGTCTTGACCAGGTTGTGGCAATGGTGGCGGTACACGAACCGGCAATGTTGGCGGAACACGTACAGCGGATGGGGCGGAAGGTTGTACAGACACAGCAGATGGGGCGGAAGGCCGTGGGGGCGCCTGTGAAGCTTGTGATGTAGAGCCTATCAAGGCACCAGGCGGTGGTGGGGGTGGGCGTCCCGCTCCTGGGGGCAGGGGGGGTGGGCGTCCTGCTCCCGGGGGCAGACGGATACTCCTTGAGCCCGATGATGACGCAGGTTGGGACATAGCCACGGAAGTAGAAGACGACGTTTTCTGACCTCCTGCACCTTCAAATGTGGTGTTCAAGTGGTCATCAGAAGATGCAAATGGTCATCAGAATGCATGAGGTGTTGGTCATTTGGTCTTTAGAATGTATGGTTAAATGCCGCAAATTGATACATGATGCATTCTGAATAATGCAACAAGTTCTATGTAGTGTCGCAAGCGACGCTAAAAAATGGCGGAGAGTGTTCACAACGGAGCGGCAGCCGACAAATGGCACTAAAGCCAGTTAGTTATGAGACCGATGGCTGGCGTGTCGGGCTTCGTCTCGGTCAGATGGTCAGACGGTCACACAGACGGACAAATGGGTAACCCTGGGGGCTCCTGCCCCAATGAAGAGGGGGCTCCGCCAAAAATTCAGATATGTGATACATGATGCATACATTGATCAAATACCAAATGACCATAGCTTTTATATTCAGCTGCGAGCAGCAGCTTCTCGGCAATTCCCCTGGCTTTCTACGTAGCCAAATGCTAAGCAGCGTAGTGCATCTGGAAGCTGACAGGATCAGCTTTCCAGTAATGCTGAAATCTTGGGGCTTAGCTAAGTGGCTGGCTCACGGAGCTGCCTAGAAGCTGGTCATCGTAGCCAAAAAGAAAAGCTATGCAAATGACCATCACATGCATTCTGAAGACCAAATGAAGACTCACAAGATGCGAGTGGTCTCCAGTGATCAGCGCGCATGTGGGCGTCTCAAGCGTTTCAGGTTTGTGAAGAGCACAACACGTTTGGGGCATGAACGAGAGGAACTCTATATGAAGCTACAATTTTGGAGTACACCGTGAGCTTAATAGAAACAATTGGTAGAACAGTAGACCTGGTACAAGATAAGACCTCATGTATGAACCACACCCCTCGGATATTAACTTTGGTTAGAGGACAGTGGTATTACCCTGAAGGAAGGACTGGGGCGGTTTAGGGTTTAGGGTTCAAGGTTTAGGGTTTAGGGGTAATGTTTACGGTGCATATCAGGGTACTTCAAATGGCCAAATTGGCCAGCGCAATTGAAACAAAAAAAAATGCGCTTTGTAGTGCAAAAAACGCAAAAATTGCTTGCAGCGCCCACAAGGGGTTGCAAAAAACTGCGCTTGAAGCGCACAGGGGGTCAAAAAGTCAGCGCTCAAAAGCGCAAAAGCGCGCGCTTTGAATTACCCTGGTGCATACGGCTAGATTACCTAGGCTCGGAATATGGATATCAGCTAAGATAAGATAAGATAAGAAAACTAAGATTAGATGTTGCCTGACCAATCAATGTGATCAGGCTTGGTGAGGAGGTCGATGATGAAAAGGGGAACAGTATGTGGTAAGATTAAAGGAGGATAAACGAGAGAGGAGAGAAAGGGAGACCAACGATGATACAAGGTGACTAGGTGAGAGATTGGGTTTCTTGTTATTGAAGATGGCAGCTTCTATTCATTCAAAAGTGTCAAATCGCACAAACAGATGGGGCATCTGTCACTTGGACACCATCACCTTGAGATGATAATCACCTCAAGATGCTTCCTCTTATTTACAGGGGAATCCCTGGTCACCCAAGGTTATGGAGCCCTCCCCTTGCAAGGTTGAGATTATGTCCAAGTGATGATATAGAGAACATTCATGGTCACATTCAGGAACTGGCCTCCACAGGAGCGTGGAGACAGGAACTAGATTACACCACCCCTCGCCACCCTGATAAACAATCTAGGACTGCGAAACAAGGGATCGACAACCACAAGTGATCCCTTCAGTCTCCTGCCCTATAATGCAATTACCTCCTCCTGGGTGGCTCTGGCGAGCTCGTTCATTTTTCTCGTTGCCTCGTTTTTCTGGTTGTTGGTCCTGACGATGGCAGAGAAGAGTGATCAGTTAACCCATCATCTTATCTCGAGGCCAAACAGGAAGACGCAGCACCACGAGGATCGCAAGGGTTCGAATATGCCACAGTCGTTCGATGCAATAGCCACTACTGCACGGCCAGGTGCTCGCGAGTAACGATATGAAGCCAACAAGGATATTCTGATTAAGCACTTACCCCCATTTGACAACTTCGCAAGCGATGCTACTTAGTGTGAAATGTATGCGATATTTAGTTGAAGGAAACTACAGCATTCCTAGGCATGAAATGTATGTGCACAGATGCTGGCTCATGCACACGAATCTTAGCACTTCCTCCTTACAACATCGACAGGCACAATTGACGATCAGGAAGGAACGACCGGATACTTGTGCGGGGCTTCCCTACGAGCTCAGACTCGCATGAGCGTGCTGACTTGATGTAAGTAGAATCGAGCAGGGCTCGGTAAACCCAGGGGGTGAAACCCGAATGCTGTGCTGTGCTGTGCTGCGCTGCGCTGTGCTAAGTAAGGTACTGCTGTGCTGTGCTGTGCTGTGCTGTGCTGTGCTGTGCTGTGCTGTGTAAATCTTCTGCAACATGATATTTATGCACGTTTGGGGCTGTTAGGGGCAAAATATGCCCTTTCTGGTAAATCTGTATACAAATACGGGCATATTTGAACAAACGTTTGACATTGTGGCAAATTGTCAAATTGTATTTTTACGTCGAGAATGTTGGCTTCAAAAAGTGTGAAAATACAGTAGCAGGGGGCAGTTGGGCAGTTGCTAATATTATCATGTATTACATTTTGAAATCGGGGCCTGAAGGGGTAGTAAGCCCCGTAACCATGGAAAATGTCGATTATGTTGGGGAAGGTCCAGCCGGTTTCGGAGATTTCCTCTGGTGAAGTCTATTTGGTGTAGAAAACTTACTTAGTAACCTCCACAAGTCTGAAGTACAGTACGGTGGTACACACCCAAACGTCTTGAGTATGTAGAGAATAATTAGACATGCAACTTAGGCTTAACACCACCTTCAAATTCTCAACACACAAAAACGTGCTAGGTCTGCTCAGAATCAGGGCTAGGAAATTATTTTTGCTTGGACATGTTGTCAAACTTTTCTCAAATCCAAAGGTGAGACCACAAATTGATAGAGCTCGTCGAGAGGGATCAATACACACCCTACTTTGACCCTATAATTATAATTTCTGAAGGAGATATGGACCTGTGTGTGTGTGCTGGGGGAGGGAGGAGCAGAAAGACAGATTGCAACAACTTCCATGCAAAAAAAAAAAAAAACTCCCAGGTATGTCACACTATGACACTTCTACGGAAGTGAGGTTAAGGGAATTGACTCGTAAGTATGCGATGGACGAGCTTAAATCACACCTAGAGTCTAGGTACCATGCCAGTCGACGACCCTCCGGGTGGGCCCAGGTGACCTCGATGGGGTTCGAAACAGCAGCCTGATAAGACCCCGCACCTGCTTCCGTTCGACCCGGGATTGCTCTAAGGTAGAGTCATCCCGTTCTGAATGGGGATCATATCAGAAAAATATATAATACCGGTATCAGAAAAAAACTTCGGTACTGCCCGAGGGGGGGGGGGGGGGGCAGGAACAAAATCCTCAGACCCCCTGCCCTTTTTTCCTGCAGAGGGCTGAGTTTACCACCCACCTAGGCCCCCCCCCCCCCCCTGGCTCCGGAACCCACTTGGAGGCCATTATCTCCCCACACAATAATAATTAGGTGATCAAAGTAGGGTGCATTTTGTATAGCTTGAAAAGGCCTATCTACTGGTGCTGCTTCCACAACCATGCGCCATATGTGGAGCAAGAAAAAGCAAATCAGATAATGCAATCAGTTAGTGGGAACACGGACGAAGTGCAATCATCACCATCAATGTTACATGCGAGGTAGGGCCTGGGTTTTAGGAAAACTAGGCCCCTAATATGCCCTAGCCTATAAAAGTAACATGCTTGGCCTTTCTCAGCCAATACGAATCACATGCTCAGACTATTAAAACCATTCACTTAGGCAACTAACCTTTTTATTTATCCTAGAGGTTTAGCACCAGTGGGCCATGGGGTCATCCTAATCCTCGTCCTCATCACCCTCCTCTACCTCTTCTCCTTCTGCTCCCTCTTTCTTAACCACCCTACTCCAGAACAATGCCGGCACATCTACTAGGGCTGCCTCACCCCGCAATAAATCTTGCGCCTCTTGCACCTTTTGGTCACGCCTGTTAGACGTGAGCTCCTTGCCAATGACCCCCTTGAACTAAGCCACACTCTGGGCGAATGCCTCAATGTCTTCCATGCTGAGTTGCTGGGCTGGGTGGACAGACTGCATGTAATGAAGGAAGTGGTAGCTCCACACATACTTGCGGGTCTTTCCGAATCAGAAAAGCAGATAGGTCATGCAACAGGCCTATTGGTACAAGGGTTGGCTGTGGATCCCTTCTCAACAGAAGCGTAGGACATCTTGTAAACTTGAGGGCATGAAGACATCACCACCTGCCCCCCCACGCCTTTCTTTTCGCGGTTGCTTATCTGCATGCCATCGAGTTCTTGTGCCTTGCGACGTTCGCAGTGTGCCTGTTGAACAATTCCTGCCCGCACTCGTCACATTTGAATCTAGAAGCGAAAGGGTCCATCGAACAACATGAAATGGTCCCAGATAGAAAGAAGAGATGGGAAAAAAGAAGCACTTGTAGGTTTGTTGAGGAATCTGTACTTTCTCGTTTTGCATTGCTGGGTTGGGTTGGGGGGAGGGGGGGGGGGGCTAATAGCACCAATGAAGAATGGTCTTGACCGTTCTTCGCATCCAGCCATGACCCATTGAGCTGTGTCAGCCATTGCCCCTTGATGTGTGTGAGGTCAGCGGTGCCACACCGTGACACCCCTGACCTCAAACACAGACATGAGACTGCCCTAGCCCCCTTCCCCCCCCCCCCCCCCCCCCCCCCCCCCCACACACACACACTTGCATTAACTGATAGGTCTCATGAGCTGCATGCTTGACTCCTTCAGTAATAACGTCTATAGTTGCACGTATCATCAGGGACCGGCACATCATATGATGTTGACCAAAGGCGAGTCTGATAGCACATGATAGCATACAAATTGCATCATATGATATAATATTGCCGTTCCCTAAACATAATGCATCTTGCTCCCCATCTGCTCCTTCAGGCAGCTGAAGGCTGGAGAACTCCTCAAAATGCTGGAGAAGGACATGCCGCTTGCCCCCGAGTCCAGAGATGCCGTGTCACTCCCAGAGAAGTCATCCGGAGACAGAAGCACCCGACCGCGGGCTGCAGCCCGGTCAGCATAGTATACCGGGGTGGAAACTCCAACAGACTTGTTAGGGGTGGAAACCAGGGTTAACGATATGGACAGGCTATTGGAGGTGGACAGCAGGGTAAGTGATATGGACATGGTAGTACAAAAAACACGTGCTAATCACCAACCAGGGTACTACATTCTGCCTTTTTGGGTAACGTGAAAAACGTAGATGGAGGTCTCAAGGTTACTTGCGGGCAGTGCCTGGCACATAAGTTCCAGTCCGGACGTGCACACCGATAGTGGGCGTCGGTCATTCGAAAGGGGGGTGAAGTGTGAGCGGTAACGATCCTCATGCCCCCCTATCGGTCACCACGTTTTCCTCATTGAGACGGAGGGCATCGATCCCCCTACCTGTCTGGAGCCCAGAGCCCATCTATGTGAAGCAAAAGAAAACCGCATAGCCTGGAGACCCAAAGTTACGTGCCAGGCACTGCCCGCAAGTAACCTGAAGACCCCCATCTACTTTTTTCACGTAACCCCAAAAGGCAGAATGTAGTACCCTGGTTGGGGATCCACTTTCTCACTCCGTATGCAGGGTACACATGGACGAGTCCTAGGCACGTCGCAAGCCACACAGAAAATTGGCGGAGAGTGGGTCGAAATTGGCGGCGAAATTCGAGCTGTCCGAGGTTTGGAAGGGTGAAGAGTGGGTTTACAAGACCCAGGGTTGGAACGTGACGGACAGACAGGCACTTGGACAACGTGGTGGCCCTGGGGGCTCCCGGCCCTCAGAAGGGGGCTCTCCGCAAAAACACATTTAGGGGTTCAGTTCACCAAGGCTTGTTTTGTTTACAGCCCTTTCCAATATTGAGGTTGGGCAAGTATATTTAGCCCATTTAGCTACGCCTTAACCGGCAAGACTTTAAAAATATAAAATATCTTCAAGTAAGGATGTTTCAGACCAGAGTTGGTCAATCAACCACTGTTTCTTTTGGGGGCTACATGCGTGTAGCAGCTTCTAGGCAATTCCTTTCCCTGTCCTTAGTCAACCCATAATATGTTAACATCACAAAGTCACTCGGGTGGCGACGAAGGAGCATATTGCAATAAACATTGAATACCGATAACTCATACCCAACTTTCCCTGCCCCAACTATCTATCACCCCCCTTGCAACCAGAACCCACCCAAACTTCACTGTACAAACTCAGGGCCCCCGTCGGTAAAATGATTGGGGTTTAGTTCATCAACGCTTTTTGTTTTTAGCACTTCCTATCACGGTTGGGCAAGTCCTTTCAGCATATTTGGCCTGCCCCTGGACTATTACGTACATGCACATGCAACCCACTTGCACCAGTACCCAGATGTTACCCCTGTGCAACTACCTTCCCCCATTCACCTGTGTGTGTGTGTGTGTGTGTGTGTGTGTGCGAGTTGGATTTGTGTGTACGTGTGAATGACAAAATCCTACCCCTCGTCACCTCAGCTTAACCTATAGCTTATGTCCGACTAGCATACTCTACAAGGCACACTGGGTTTGGATTTCCTCTCAGCAGTCTCCATCATGTTGTATAATTATATGCAGGTTATAATCAAGTTATAAGCATGTATATGTTTGGATTCACTCTCTGCAGCCTCCATCATGCTGTATACTTATATGCAGGTTATAATCAAGTTATAAGCATACATATGTTTGGATTTACTCTCAGCAGTCTCCATCAAGGTGTTGTACAAAACATGAAAATTGTTACGCCTTGCCACAGGGCCTGAAGTTGAAGGAACCTTCCCGTTTGCTTGCTGTGGGTTTTGGGAAGGTTGCTGTGGGTTTTGCTTTCGCAGACCGCTACTACGCCTGAGCTCGGACTACCGTGCGACAGCATGGAGGAACCAAGGGGATGTAACATATTCGAATCCGGGCTGGCAACACCCCTAGCTGCATCGGTGCATGAGATACATACCTAGCTGAGATCATGAGATCATGAGATAAATACCTAGCTGAGATCATGAGATAAATACCTAGCTGAGATCATGAGATAAATACCTAGCTGAGATCATGAGATAAATACCTAGCTGAGATCATGAGATAAATGCCTAGCTGAGATCATGAGATAAATACCTAGCTGAGATCATGAGATAAATACCTAGCTGAGATCATGAGATACATACCTAGCTGCATCGATGCATGAGATACACCCCTAGCTGCATCGATGCATGAGATACATACCTAAATACCTAAAAAGTACGAGGCGTGAGGTTCAGTGGGCCAGCCCGTTTGCTTTCACTGGGGCCAACCACCAATTTACAAAATACCTAAGGCACTTAGCCCATCAGGAATTCTGGCAAGCTTTGAATTCACAGGAATGTAGGTGAAGGTGGGTGTGCACTAAAGTGTAGTCACGTATTTTTGAATCTGGATTGGCACCACCTCCAGCTGCGTCATGGGATACTAGCCCTAGGCGCATCGCAAGTGACGCGGAAAATCGGCAGAGAGTGTTGACTATTGGAGAGGCAGGAGGCAACAGAATCGAGAGCAGTAGACAAAAGCAAGGGTTTACGACAGGGCCAGGGTCCAGTTGGGGGCAGGGTTTCTTGTGGTCGGACGGTCGGTCGGACAAACGGACAATGGGGTGATCTAGGGGGCTCCCGCTGCCCAGAACCGCCAAACAAGACTTCACAAGAATGTGGGTGAAGGTGGGTGGCACCAAACAAAGTGCACTTTTCAGGTTTATGTACATGGATGCATAAAATGAGTGCAGAAGAAGTCCTATGCAGCGTCGCAAGCGACGCAGAAAATTGGCGGAGTGTGTTGGCAACAGAACGACAGGTGGCAACGGAAATAGAGCTGAACGAAGCCAGTTAGTTATGAGTTAGTTGGCTAAAGTGTCAAGCTTCAACTTTTCGGTCGGTCGGACAGACAAATGGGTAACCCCCCCCCCCCCCACCCCAAAAAATGCTTGCTTGCTGCAATATTGCCTTTCTAATTTTGAGGATTAGTTGGAAGACCCCTCTGGGATGTTGTGGAGCGAGCTCATTGTTGTCTTGGGACAACATTGGCCGGCTGATGACAATGTAATGTAGTGTATTGTAATGTAATGCAATGTAATATTATAATTATGCAACAAGACATGCCAGATTCGCTAGATCCACTTACTTGTTACACCTGCAATGTGATGATATAATATATTGTGATGTAGTGCAATCTAATATTATCATTATGCAACATGACATGCCAGAGTCGCCAGATACACTCACTTGTTGCACCTGCAGTACAGGAAGCAAAGCCAGTAGCAGAAGCGTTGGATCTCATCCAAAGTCAGCCCAATTTCGTCTGAGATGATGCGGTACAGGCAGCCCCTGGAAGTTCCCTGAGGTTGACAATGGTGGGGACATCGTTGACAAAGGTTGATGACAAGGTTGCACAAAATAGACCAAGGTTGAGAATAATAAAATATTTCCCCATTTGCAGCTGAAAATATGTGAAGCATGCCCCCTTCCCTTCCGTACTCTATGCCCCCCCCCCCCCCCCCAGGACTTTCCCTAAATCTTCCTGCCCCCCCGTCCCCAGTGCCACACCCTCTCTTTCTCCCCCCTGCCCCACACACCTTCCAGCCATCTTTCCTCTTCCCTTAACTTAAGCTGTGGCCCCCCACCCCTACCATACATGCATACCATTCCAATCCACCCCCAGCCAGACCAACAGTATCCCCTTCTTTTCCGGACCTCTCCCTGCCCCTCACCCCATCAACACACACTCGTTTCCCCCCCCTTCCTCCCCAACGTCCCTTTCCCCAACCACCAAAACGCACGTACACTTACCTCCCTTATCTCTAACTCGTATGCTGCGCTCCAGCTGTGGGCTGTGATGGCGCGGTAATTGCATGCTGTGTATTGAACCTTGCATGCTGTGTATTGAACCTACAAAAAAGTACGAGCGCTCAGACTCCGATCACGCCAAGAGCACCGGTTCTGCACGATTGCAAAGCTACAAACTTGCAGCTTCTTCTGGTGCAGTGGCCCAGTTTGGGAAACTTCGCCTTACATCTAGTTAACACTCGCTCATGCTAAATTCGCAGGGCCTCGTTGATAGCCCCGCGCCGTAGTGGGTCAGCAGCACGGGCAAGAAGCTGGCGCTTGTTAATCTCGTTCCTTTCCTCAACGGTCAGGCGAGCTCGCCTTGCAAGACGGCTCGCAGTGTTAGCGGCTCTTCTGGCATGTGATATTGCTGTTTGTTGCTGCATGAAGGTTTCGAGAAGCAATAGGTTGTACACTTACAGTCCGAGCGCCATCTAAGGGTCTGTTGAGGACAAAGTCGACCAAGGAGTTATTCAATTCTGGCAGGCATGATGCGGGAGCCTGTCCCGGATCGCGAATTGCTACACGCGAAGGGCAGGGCAAGGCAGCGTATCGCAGGACAGGGCGGACAGGGCGATGGCGCGCAGGTGTAATTTTGATGCGGGGGAGTGGAAGTTGGATGCTGACAGACGCGACAGGGAATTTGAATTTTACAGGAAGTACAGCACTGCAATTGTCCCTGGCCCCCGCCCCCCTACACACCAACGAACAAACAAAAAGTTTGCGAGAAATCCATGTATGTCTACATATATATAGGCATTGTGTGTATGTATGTATGTATTGTATGTATGTATTGTGTGTATGTATGTGTGGGGCGTTGTGTGTGTGTATGTGTGTGCGAGGCGTCAAATAAAAACAGTGACCACATGCCTTACAGAAAACATAGCAAGCAGAGCCTGAAGTCATGTTGGGTTTTTGGGCGGGACCCCCCCTCCTGGGGGGCGGGAGACTCCAGGTTCACCCAATTGTCTGTTTGTCCGACTGACCGACTGACTGAAAAAACAAAGCCTGACACGTCAGCCAAATGTCTCATAACTATCTGGTTTCGGTCAGCTCCAGTCCATTGCCACCTGTCGTTCCATTGCCGACACTCTCCGCCAATTTTCCGCGTCGCTTGCAACGCTGCATAGGACTTGTTCTTTTGTGCGATGCGTCGCTATTCCGTTGCTGCATGGCGACACATGGGTCTGGCTAAACTAGTCAGGAATGCCCCACAACCCCCCGAGGCTCTGCGCTTCGCGCTCCGCGATCTTCGGGGGGCAGCACGTCGCACTGGGGTCGCACCGAGTCGCTCAATTCGCGACGCGTCGCCCGGAAAAATACACAGTGAATGTGGGGCACCCACCTGTAAGCCAGAGTGTGAGTGCAGGATGAACTCCAAGCCGTCGCTGCACACGTCCTCGACTATGGTTCCGGCCCTGCGGGGAGGCAGGGCATTGGGGGGTTAGCAACCTAAATGGCACACATAGCGATTGTAGGGTAGCAACCTCAACAGCACCTTGACTTGGAATTGAACAAGTAGTAAACTTAATTCCAAGCGATAGTAGGGTAGCAACCTCAACAGTGCACATAGCCATATAAGCCTTGGCAGGATGGGATGGATGGAGGTAGGGATGGAGAGATGGATGGAGGGATGGAGGGTGGGGTGGAGGGATGAAAGGCTTATCAAGCCCCCTACCACAAGGTCGGAAGCTGCGCTTCAGCCTCAACCTGTGAATGTACTGGATTATATGTTACCTTGAGTTCACCCCAAAGTCCCAATCCTACCTTCCAACCTGAGAATTAACATTCTGATCCCAAATCAAAATCCAACTTGAGATATAGATGTTAAAAGACAAATAAAAACAGTTCGTCTTTCGATTTTTTTGAAAATATACTTTTTTTTGCTAAGTTACTCTGCCCCCTAAGCTTCAAAAACTGCAAGCCAAAATGATGCGATCGAGGCTGTGCAGATGTGAACATCAAGGACACCTGAAACAGCCCCAAAAGGGCAAATAATCAGTGATTTTGGGCTTTCCACTGTCCTTACCGCTTGTACAGTTCTTCCATAACCAACTACGACAATAACTTGTAAAATAAGATGTGAATTAGGTAGGCCTGTAAGCAGGCCTGCCTAATTCATATTTCCAAAAAAACATTTTCGACTGCGGCAGACTCTGTACCACATTTGTGTAAAAAAATTCCCGAATGAAGGGAAACCCCATAGTACAAAAAATGTTTTACTTGATCTTGTTCCCAAACTCCGAGCAAACCCAAATCTGAGTATTAGTATGTTGAACTGATGTGGTTAAGCAACTTAATAGCATATTTGTCTTTGTCACTGGACTGGAGTTCATAGGTCTAAACCATGTCCCAAAAGCCCCATCATTAGGCGCTTAAGCCTGAGATATAATAATAATAATTATAATAATAATAATAATTATAATAATTATAATAATAATAATAATAAGAAGAAGAATAAGAAGAAAAACATGTGAAGATATTCCTACGAGATATCTCCATAAGTGCTGAAGTCCTAAAACGCATTAAGTTGAATCGCTATTGTGATTCAAGGTCCTACACGAACCCAACTGCTCGGAATTGAATTCTGAGTGGATCATATTGTTCGCAAATGCGTCAGCTAGGCGCGCAGCTAATTTCTGTTCCCATTCGCATCTAGCTGCGAGCAGCCCAGCTCGGTAGGCTGGCTGGCAGTACACAAGACGTTCAAAAAACTTGAATCAACTTCAACGAGACCGAGGTACGGGATCGCGCGAGCTACCGCGACTAAAGTTTCCGCGGGATGAAAGGCGTATCGAACCCCTGCCACAAGGTCAGAGGCTGCGCTTCAGCCTCGGCCTCGGAATTTACTGGAATAGCAGTACAAAATTCAACCCCCTTGAAATAGTACAAAATTCACCCCCCATTTACTGGAATAGCAGGACCCAATTCCACCTCCCAACTTGAGATTTCATCCCCCAATCCCCAATACAAATCTAACTTCAGATGTGGACGTTTGAAGAAAAGTTAAAAAACAAACTTTTTTTGAATTTATTTGAAAAGTTTGATTTGAAATTTGGAAAACGTTTTTTATTGTTTTCAGTTATTCTACATGCTATCAAGCAAAAACTGAAACTCAGAATGATGCAAATGAGTCTATGCAGCTACGTACATGAGTTAGGACACCCATGAAATGCAAATTAACAGTGATTTTTGGCTCTGTGTAGTGCCGTACTGCCTGTACGCTACATCCCACAACCTGCCATCACCATGACATGTAAAGGAAGGTTTGAGCTATAGGACTACC
This sequence comes from Microglena sp. YARC, assembly GCA_022414725.1. Taxonomy (NCBI): domain Eukaryota; kingdom Viridiplantae; phylum Chlorophyta; class Chlorophyceae; order Chlamydomonadales; family Chlamydomonadaceae; genus Microglena; species Microglena sp. YARC. The sequence continues at coordinate 18,641 of JAJSRW010001685.1, read as the reverse complement.
TACTTTTTTATCTTAATGGAATTTGTTATGAGCGCGATAGACCTTGAATCATCTTTATGAAAAAGGTGATTCAACTTAGGAAAGCCAATCGTTCAGAAATTGGCATGTTTCACTTGACCTGGTTCCCACCAATTGAGCAAACCCAAATTTGAGTATTTATATATTGAACTGATGTGGTTGGGCAATTTTATGCCAAAAAATATTTGTCTTCGGGCTGGGGGCCATAGGCTAAAACCATGCCATTCATGCTCACCAAGACTTAGGCACCTATGGAGATAATAATAATAATAATAATAATAATAATAATAATAATAATAATAATAACAACAACAACAACAACAACAACAACAACAACAACAACAACAACAATAATAATAATAATAATAATAATAATAATAATAACAACAACACTTCTACTACTACTACTACTTCTACTTCTACTACTACTAATAATAAAAAATGTGAAGATATTCCTTCACTCACTTCATGTAGCCACTCTTGCTGGCATTGCTAACCTTTAATAATCATAATACTAAAATAATCATAATAACAACAACAACAACAATAATACTAATACTAATAATCAACAATGTGAGGATTTTTGTTCACTCACTTCACGTTGCCACTCTTGCTGACATTGCTAGTCTCTGGTTGGTTACCCCCATGGGACCTTTTGTTGGGGCCAGAGTCGGGGAACAGTCGGGTGTTGTGGCGCTTCTGAGAGGAGATGAAGATCAGGCGAACATCCTTCGTGTCTGCGCCCCTTCCGCTGACTAGTCCACTCTCCATATCCATGTCGCTCAGCTCTTGGAGAGCCGCATGGATGCCAGCGATCTCGTTATCGAACAGCTCTTCTGTTTGGGAACCGCCGATGCCGTCACGCAGGACGAAGAGGATCTGCATTGGGCAGGAAGTGTGATTGTATGTGTGGGTGGGAGAAGGGGGGGGAAGGATATGTAGGACAGGGAGTGTGATTGTATGTGAGGGGGGGTGGAGGGGGGAGGGATATGTGGGCAGGGAGTGTGTGTGTGAGAAGGGGTGGGAGGGAGGGATAGGTGGGGGAGGGATAGTGGTGAGGGGGGGGAGGGATGGTGTGTGTGTGTACACACAAACCTTTTTGTTCCACTACCAACCGATACCAGTATTATTTTTATACCCAAATCGCTATCCATCACTGAAACTCTTACCCATGGTAGTGGTCGCGATTAGCCATGGCTAGGGACTGGCATACCATATGATGTTTGATGTTGACCAAAGGCAAGTATGATATCATATGATATCAATATATCATACAAATTTCATCATATAATATAGATATATAAATGGTAACTTTAGCCTAGACAGACCGCCGGCATCATATGATATCATATGACGACATGATATCATATGATATCATATCGCCGTTCCCTAACCATGGCAAACTGGCGGGACATGTTGAGGGGCTAGCTCGCTTGCTTGCACTGGGCAGGGTGAAGCACAGAGCTTTTTCCTACTTCCAACTGCTACCAGTATTGTTTTATTCTCAAATCGCCCTCTATCACTGCAACACTTACCTCAGGGTAGTGGTCATGATTAGCCATGGCAAACAGGAGGGACACGTTCAGGGGCTAGCTCGTTTGCTTGCACTGGGCAGGGCGAAGCACAGAGCTTTTTCACTACCAACTGCCACCAGTATTTGTTTTATTATCAAATCACTCTCTATCACTGCAACACTTACCTCAGGGTAGTGGTCATGATTAGCCATGGCAAACAGGAGGGACACGTTCAGGGGCTAGCTCGTTTGCTTGCACTGGGCAGGGCGAAGCACAGAGCTTTTTCACTACCAACTGCCACCAGTATTTGTTTTATTATCCAATCACTCTCTATCACTGCAACACTTACCTCAGGGTAGTGGTCATGATTAGCCATGGCAAACAGGAGGGACACGTTCAGGGGCTAGCTCGTTTGCTTGCACTGGGCAGGGCGAAGCACAGAGCTTTTTCACTACCAACTGCCACCAGTATTTGTTTTATTATCAAATCACTCTCTATCACTGCAACACTTACCTCAGGGTAGTGGTCATGATTAGCCATGGCAAACAGGAGGGACACGTTCAGGGGCTAGCTCGTTTGCTTGCACTGGGCAGGGCGAAGCACAGAGCTTTTTCACTACCAACTGCCACCAGTATTTGTTTTATTATCAAATCACTCTCTATCCACTGCAACACTTACCTCAGGGTAGTGGTCATGATTAGCCATGGCAAACAGGAGACACGTTCAGGGCTAGCTCGTTTGCTTGCACTGGGCAGGGCGAAGCACAGAGCTTTTTCACTACCAACTTAGCCACCAGTATTGTTTTATTATCAAATCACTCTCTATCACTGCAACACTTACCTCAGGGTAGTGGTCATGATTAGCCATGGCAAACAGGAGGACACGTTCAGGGGCTAGCTCGTTTGCTTGCACTGGGCAGGGCGAAGCACAGAGCTTTTTCACTACAACTGCCACAGTATTTGTTTTATTATCAAATCACTCTCTATCACTGCAACACTTACCTCAGGGTAGTGGTCATGGCTCATACGTTCAGGGGCATAGCTCGTTTGCTTGCACTGGGCAGGCGAAGCACAGAGCTGTTTTTCACTACCAACTCCACCAGTATTTATTGCAAATCACTCTCTATCACTGCAACACTTACCTCACAGCTCACGTTCAGGCTAGCTCGTTTGCTTGCACTGGCAGGCGAAGCACAGAGCTTTTTCACTACCAACTGCCACCAGTATTTGTTTTATTATCAAATCACTCTCTATCACTGAACACTTACCTCAGGTAGTGGTCATGATTGCCATCACTTCTAGCTCGTTTGCTTGGCAGGCGAAGCACAGAGCTTTTTTTTTCACTACCAACTGCCCACCAGTATTTGTTTTATTATCAAATCACTCTCTATCACTGCAACACTTACCTCAGGGTAGTGGTCATGATTAGCCATGGCAAAAACAGGAGGGACACGTTCAGGGGCTAGCTCGTTTGCTTGCACTGGCAGGGCGAAGCACAGAGCTTTTTCACTACCAACTGCCACCAGTATTTGTTTTATTATCAAATCACTCTCTATCACTGCAACACTTACCTCAGGGTAGTGGTCATGATTAGCCATGGCAAACAGGCAGGGACACGTTCAGGGGCTAGCTCGTTTGCTTGCTTGCACTGGGCAGGGCGAAGCACAGAGCTTTTTCACTACCAACTGCCACCAGTATTTGTTTTATTATCAAATCACTCTCTATCACTGCAACACTTACCTCAGGGTAGTGGTCATGATTAGCCATGGCAAACAGGAGGGACACGTTCAGGGGCTAGCTCGTTTGCTTGCACTGGGCAGGGCGAAGCACAGAGCTTTTTTCACTACCAACTGCCACCAGTATTTGTTTTATTATCAAATCACTCTCTATCACTGCAACACTTACCTCAGGGTAGTGGTCATGATTAGCCATGGCAAACAGGAGGGACACGTTCAGGGGCTAGCTCGTTTGCTTGCACTGGGCAGGGCGAAGCACAGAGCTTTTTCACTACCAACTGCCACCAGTATTTGTTTTATTATCAAATCACTCTCTATCACTGCAACACTTACCTCAGGGTAGTGGTCATGATTAGCCATGGCAAACAGGAGGGACACGTTCAGGGGCTAGCTCGTTTGCTTGCACTGGGCAGGGCGAAGCACAGAGCTTTTTCACTACCAACTGCCACCAGTATTTGTTTTATTATCAAATCACTCTCTATCACTGCAACACTTACCTCAGGGTAGTGGTCATGATTAGCCATGGCAAACAGGAGGGACACGTTCAGGGGCTAGCTCGTTTGCTTGCACTGGGCAGGGCGAAGCACAGAGCTTTTTCACTACCAACTGCCACCAGTATTTGTTTTATTATCAAATCACTCTCTATCACTGCAACACTTACCTCAGGTAGTGGTCATGATTAGCCATGGCAAACAGGAGGGACACGTTCAGGGGCTAGCTCGTTTGCTTGCACTGGGCAGGGCGAAGCACAGAGCTTTTTCACTACCAACTGCCACCAGTATTTGTTTTATTATCAAATCACTCTCTATCACTGCAACACTTACCTCAGGGTAGTGGTCATGATTAGCCATGGCAAACAGGAGGGACACGTTCAGGGCTAGCTCGTTTGCTTGCACTGGCAGGGCGAAGCACAGAGCTTTTTCACTACCAACTGCCACCAGGGTAGTATTTGTTTCAGGGCTAGCTCGTTTGCTTTATCAAATCACTCTCTATCACTGCAACACTTACCTCAGGGTAGTGGTCATGATTAGCCATGGCAAACAGGAGGGACACGTTCAGGGGCTAGCTCGTTTGCTTGCACTGGGCAGGGCGAAGCACAGAGCTTTTTCACTACCAACTGCCACCAGTATTTTGTTTTTATTATCAAATCACTCTCTATCACTGCAACACTTACCTCAGGGTAGTGGTCATGATTAGCCATGGCAAACAGGAGGGACACGTTCAGGGCTAGCTCGTTTGCTTGCACTGGGCAGGGCGAAGCACAGAGCTTTTTCACTACCAACTGCCACCAGTATTTGTTTTATTATCAAATCACTCTCTATCACTGCAACACTTACCTCAGGTAGTGGTCATGATTAGCCATGGCAAACAGGAGGGACACGTTCAGGGCTAGCTCGTTTGCTTGCACTGGGCAGGGCGAAGCACAGAGCTTTTTCACTACCAACTGCCACCAGTATTTGTTTTATTATCAAATCACTCTCTATCACTGCAACACTTACCTCAGGGTAGTGGTCATGATTAGCCATGGCAAACAGGAAGGGACACGTTCAGGGGCTAGCTCGTTTGCTTGCACTGGGCAGGGCGAAGCACAGAGCTTTTTCACTACCAACTGCCACCAGTATTTGTTTTATTATCAAATCACTCTCTATCACTGCAAACACTTACCTCAGGGTAGTGGTCATGATTAGCCATGGCAAACAGGAGGGACACGTTCAGGGGCTAGCTCGTTTGCTTGCACTGGCAGGGCGAAGCACAGAGCTTTTTCACTACCAACTGCCACCAGTATTTGTTTTATTATCAAATCACTCTCTATCACTGCAACACTTACCTCAGGGTAGTGGTCATGATTAGCCATTGGCAAACAGGAGGGACACGTTCAGGGGCTAGCTCGTTTGCTTGCACTGGGCAGGGCGAAGCACAGAGCTTTTTCACTACCAACTGCCACCAGTATTTGTTTTATTATCAAATCACTCTCTATCACTGCAACACTTACCTCAGGGTAGTGGTCATGATTAGCCATGGCAAACAGGAGGACACGTTCAGGGCTAGCTCGTTTGCTTGCACTGGGCAGGGCGAAGCACAGAGCTTTTCACTACCAACTGCCACCAGTATTTGTTTTATTATCAAATCACTCTCTATCACTGCACACTTACCTCAGGGTAGTGGTCATGATTAGCCATGGCAAACAGGAGGACACGTTCAGGGGCTAGCTCGTTTGCTTGCACTGGGCAGGGCGAAGCACAGAGTTTTTCACTACCAACTGCCACCAGTATTTGTTTTATTATCAAATCACTCTCTATCACTGCAACACTTACCTCAGGGTAGTGGTCATGATAGCCATGGCAAACAGGAGGGACACGTTCAGGGGCTAGCTCGTTTGCTTGCACTGGGCACGGCGAAGCCACAGAGCTTTTTCACTACCTCCAACTGCCACCAGTATTTGTTTTATTATCAAATCACTCTCTATCACTGCAACACTTACCTCAGGGTAGTGGTCATGATTAGCCATGGCAAACAGGAGGGACACGTTCAGGGGCTAGCTCGTTTGCTTGCACTGGGCAGGGCGAAGCACAGAGCTTTTTCACTACCAACTGCCACCAGTATTTGTTTTATTATCAAATCACTCTCTATCACTGCAACACTTTACCTCAGGGTAGTGTCATGATTAGCCATGGCAAACAGGAAGGGACACGTTCAGGGGCTAGCTCGTTTGCTTGCACTGGCAGGGCGAAGCACAGAGCTTTTTCACTACCAACTGCCACCAGTATTTGTTTTATTATCAAATCACTCTCTATCACTGCAACACTTACCTCAGGGTAGTGGTCATGATTAGCCATGGCAAACAGGAGGGACACGTTCAGGGCTAGCTCGTTTGCTTGCACTGGCAGGGCGAAGCACAGAGCTTTTTCACTACCAACTGCCACCAGTATTTGTTTTATTATCAAATCACTCTCTATCACTGCAACACTTACCTCAGGGTAGTGGTCATGATTAGCCATGGCAAACAGGAGGGACACGTTCAGGGGCTAGCTCGTTTGCTGCACTGGCAGGGCGAAGCACAGAGCTTTTCACTACCAAACTGCCACCAGTATTGTTTTATTATCAAATCACCTCTATCACTGCAACACTTACCTCAGGGTAGTGGTCATGATTAGCCATGGCAAACAGGAGGGACACGTTCAGGGGCTAGCTCGTTTGCTTGCACTGGGCAGGGCGAAGCACAGAGCTTTTCCCACTACCAAACTGCCACCAGTATTTGTTTTATTATCAAATCACTCTCTATCACTGCAACACTTACCTCAGGGTAGTGGTCATTGATTAGCCATGGCAAACAGGAGGGACACGTTCAGGGCTAGCTCGTTTGCTTGCACTGGGCAGGGCGAAGCACAGAGCTTTTTTCACTACCAACTGCCACCAGTATTTGTTTTATTATCAAATCACTCTCTATCACTGCAACACTTACCTCAGGTAGTGGTCATGATTAAGCCATGGCAAACAGGAGGACACGTTCAGGGGCTAGCTCGTTTGCTTGCACTGGGCAGGGCGAAGCACAGAGCTTTTTTCACTACCAACTGCCACCAGTATTTGTTTTATTATCAAATCACTCTCTATCACTGCAACACTTACCTCAGGTAGTGTCATGATTAGCCATGGCAAACAGGAGGGACACGTTCAGGGGCTAGCTCGTTTGCTTGCACTGGGCAGGGCGAAGCACAGAGCTTTTTTCACTACCAACTTGCCACCAGTATTTGTTTTATTATCAAAATCACTCTCTAATCACTGCAACACTTACCTCAGGGTAGTGGTCATGATTAGCCATGGCAAAACAGGAGGGACACGTCCTAGCTCGTTGCTTGCACGCAGGGCGATAAGCACAGAGCTTTTTCACTACCAACTGCCACCAGTAAATTTGTTTTATTATCAAATCACCTCTATCACTGCAACACTTACCTCAGGGTAGTGGTCATGATTAGCCATGGCAAAACAGGAGGGACACGTTCAGGGCTAGCTCGTTTGCTTGCACTGGGCAGGGCGAAGCACAGAGCTTTTTTCACTACCAAACTGCCACCAGTATTTGTTTTATTATCAAATCACTCTCTATCACTGCAACACTTACCTCAGGGTAGTGGTCATGATTAGCCATGGCAAACAGGAGGACACGTTTCAGGGGCTAGCTCGTTTGCTTGCACTGGCAGGGCGAAGCACAGAGCTTTTTCACTACCAACTGCCACCAGTATTTGTTTTATTATCAAATCACTCTCTATCACTGCAACACTTACCTCAGGGTAGTGGTCATGATTAGCCATGGCAAACAGGAGGGACACGTTCAGGGGCTAGCTCGTTTGCTTGCACTGGCAGCGAAGCACAGAGCTTTTTCACTACCAACTGCCACCAGTATTTGTTTTATTATCAAATCACTCTCTATCACTGCAACACTTACCTCAGGGTAGTGGTCATGATTACCATGGCAAAACAGGAGGGACACGTTATCCAGGGGCTAGCTCGTTTGCTTGCACTGGGGCAGGGGCGAAGCACAGAGCTTTTCAACTACCAACTGCCACCAGTATTTGTTTATTATCAAATCACTCTCTATTCACTGCAACACTTACCTCAGGGTAGTGGTCATGATTAGCCATGGCTCAACAGGAGGGACACGTTCAGGGGCTAGCTCTCGTTTGCTTGCACTGGGCAGGCGAAGCACAGAGCTTTCACTTACCAACTGCCACCAGTATTGTTTTATTTATCAAATCGCCTCTATCACTGCCAACACTTACCTCAGGTAGTGGTCATGATTACATGGCAAACAGGAGGACACGTCAGGCGTAGCTCGTTTGCTTGCACTGGGCAGGCACACCAGAGCTTTTTCACTACCAACTCCACCAGTATTTTTAGTATCAAATCACTCTCATAATTACTGCGCCAACACTTACACTCAGGTAGTGGTCATGAGTACCTGCGCAAACAGAGGACACGTTCAGGGGCTAGCTCGTTTGCTTGCATGGGCAGGCAAACAGGAGCTTTCACACAACTCACCAGATTTGTTTCTATTAATGCAAATCACTCTCTATCACGCAAACACACAGGTATGTTATGATAGCCATTGGCAAACAGGGCTACCGCTCTGTTTTGCTTGCAACTGGGCCAGGGGCGAAGCAACAAGCTTTTCAACTACCAACTGCCACCAGTATTTGTTTTAATTATCAAATCACTCTCATCACTGGCAACACTTACCAGGGTAAGGTCCATCAGATTAGCCATGGCAAAACAGCGAGGGCCACGATTCAGTGGCTAGCTCGTTGCTTGCACTGGCAGGGCGAAAGCACAGAGCTTTTTCACTACAACCACCAGCCATATTTTGTATTATTATCAAATCACTCTCCTTTTTATGTCATGATTAGCCATCGTTCAAACTATCACTACCAACTGCCACAGCTGCAAACACTTACCTCAGGGTAGTGGTCATGATTAGCCATGCAAAACCAGGAGGGACACTTTCAGGCTAGCTCGTTTGCTTCACTGGGCGGGCAAGCACAGACTTTTCACACCAAACCTGACTACCAGTATTTTTTTTAATTATCAAATCGCCTCTCTATCACTGCCAACACATTAACCCTCAGGTAGTGGTCATGATTAAGAACATGGCAAACAGGAGGGACACTTTCAGGGCACTCGTTTGCTTGCACTGGGGGCAAAAGGGCGAAGCACAGAGCTTTTTCACTACCAACTGCAACCAGTATTTGTTTATTATCAAATCACTCTCTATCACTGCAACACTTACCTCAGGGTAGTGTCATGATTAGCCATGGCAAACAGAGAGGGACACGTTAGGGGCTAGCTCGTTTGCTTGCACTGGGCAGGGCGAAGCAACGAGCTTTTTCCACTACAAACTGCCACTCGAGTATTTTGTTTTTTATTATAAATCACTCTCTATCACTGCAACACTTACCTCAGGGTAGTGGTCAATGATTAGCCCATGGCAAAAGGAGGGACCACGTTCAGTGGCTAGCTCGTTTGCTTGCAATCTGGGCAGGGCGAAGCACGAGCTTTTTTCACTACCGAACTGCCCACCAGTATTTGTTTTATTATAAATACTCTCTATCACTGCACACTTACTCAGGGTAGTGTCATGATTAGCCATGGCAAACAGGAGGGACACGTTCAGGGCTAGCATCGTTGCTTGCACTGGGCAGGGCGAAGCACAGAGCTTTTTCACTAACCAACTGCCACCAGTATTTGTTTATTTATTTCAAATCACTCTCTAACTGCACTCTCAGGGTAGTGGTCATGATTAGCCCTGCAAACAGGAGGGACACGTTCAAAAGGGGCCTTAGCTCGTTTGCTTGCACTGGCAGGGGAGCACAGCTTTGTCACTACCACTGCCACCCGTATTTGTTTTATTATCAAATCACTATCTCTTCATCACTTGCAACATTAGCAGGGTAAGTGGTCATTAGCCATGGCAAACAGGAGGACACGTTCAGACAGCTCGTTTGCTTCAGGGCAGGTGCGAGCACAGAGCTTTTTCACTACCAACTGCCACCGTATTTTGTTTTATTATCAAATCACTCTCTAACTGCAACACACAGGGTAGTGGCAGCATTAGCATGGCAAACAGGAGCACGTTCAGGGCGGGCCTAGCTTTTCTTGCACTGGGCAGGGCGAACGCACAGAGCTTTCCATTAACTGCCACCAGTATTTGTTTATTATCAAAAATCACTCTCTAATCACTGCAACACTACCTCAAGGGTAGTGGTCATGATTAGCCATGGCAAACAGGAGGGACACGTTCAGGCTAGCGTCGTTTGCTTGCACTGGGCCCCCCCACCCCGCCAGGCGAAGCACAAGCTTTTTCACTACCAACTGCCACCAGTAATTTGTTTTTATTATCAATCACTCCTTCATGCAACCTTACCTCAGGGTTGGTCATATTAGCCCATGGCAAGGAGGGACACGTTCAAGGGTGCTCGTTTGCTTCACTGGGCTGGGCGACGCACAGAGCTTTTTCAACGCACTGCCACCCAGTATTGTGTTTTATTCAAAATGCCCCTCTATCACTTGGCAACACTTACCTCAGAGTAGTTGGTCATGATTAGCCCATGGCAAACAGGAGGAACACGTTCAGGGGCAGCTTCGTTTGCCTTGCACCCTGCGCAAGGGCGAGACCAGCTTTTTCACTACCAACTCACCAGTATTTTGTTTTATTCATCAAATAAAATCTCTAATAGCAAACTTACCTCAGGGTAAAGTGGTCGTTAGCCATGCAAACAGGAGGGCTTGTTCAGGGGCTGTCGTTTGCTTGACTGGGCAGCGGCAAGCACAGATGCTTTTTCACTACCAACTGCCACCAGTATTTTGTTTTATTATCAAATCACTCTCTATCACTGCAACACTTACCTCAAGGGTAGTGGTCATGATTAGCCATGGCAAACAGGAGGGACACGTTCAGGCTAGCTCGTTTGCTTGCAACTGGGCAGGGCGAAGCACAGAGCTTTTTCACTACAACTGGCCACCAGTAATTTTGTTTTTTATATCAAAATCACTCTCTATCACTGCACAACTTACCTCAGGGTATGGTCATGATTAGCCATGGCAAACAGGAGGGAAACGTTCAGTGGCTAGCTCGTTTGCTTTGCCACTGGGCAGGGCGAAAGCAACAGAGCTTTTTCACTTACCAACTGCCACCAGTATTTGTTTATTATCAAATCACCTCTCGTATCGACTGCCAACATTACCTCAGGGTAGTGGTCATGATTAGCCATGGCAAACAGGAGGGAACACGTTCAGAGGGCTAGCTCGTTTGCTTGCACTGGGCCAGGGCGAAGCACAAGCTTTTCACTACCACTCCAACAGTATTTGTTTTATATCAAATCACTCTCTTCACTGCCAAACACTTACCTCAGGGTAAGTGGTCATGATTAGCATGGCAAACGGAGGACACGTTCAGGGGCTGCTCGTTTGCTTGCACATGGGCAGGGCGTAAGCACAGAGCTTTTTCACTACACTGCACCAGTAATTTGTTTATTATCAAATACGTCTCTATCATGCAACACTTACGCTCAAGGGTAAGTGGTCTGATTAGCCATGGCAACAGGAGGACAGACGTCAGGGGCTAGCTCTTTGCTTGCCACTGGGCAGGGGCGAAGACAGAGCTTTTCACTACCACTGCCACCAGTAATTTGTTTTTTTATCAAATCAACTATCTATCCTGCAACATTACCTCAGGTAGTGGTCCATGATTAGCCATGGCAAACAGGAGGGACACGTTCAGAGGGCTACTCGTTTGCTTGCACTGGGCAGGAGGAAGCACCGAGCTTTTTCAACCTACCACTGCCACCAGTATTTGTTTTATTATCAAAATCACTACTCTATCACTGCAGACACTTACCTCAGGTATGTCAGATTAGGCCATGGCAAACAGGAGGGACACGTTCAGGGGGCTAGCTCGTTTGCTTGCACGGCAGGCGAAGCACAAGAGCTTTTTCACTACCACTGCCACCAGTTAATTGTTTTATTATCAAATACTCTGCTACACTGTTGCAACACTTACCTCAGGGTAGTGGTTCATGATTGCATGGCAAAAACGGAGGCCGTTCAGGGCTAGCTCGTTTGCTTGGCACTGGGCAGGCGAAGCAAGAGCTTTTTCACTACAAACTGCCACCAGTATTGTTCTTATTATCAAATCCTTCTCTATCACTGCAACACTTTACCTCAGGGTAGTGGTCATGATTGCCATGGCAAACAGGAGGGACATCGTTCAGGGGCTAGCTCGTTTGCTTAGCACTGGGCAGGGCCTGAAGCACAGAGCTTTTTTCACTACCTAACTGCCACCAGTATTTGTTTTATTATCAAATCACTCTCTATCACTGCAAACACTTACCCTCCAGGGTAGTGTCAATGATTAGCATGGCAAAACAGGAGGGACACGTTCAGGGGCTATGCTCGTTTGCTTGCACTGGGCAGGGCGAGCACAGCGCTTTTCACTACCAAGCTGCCACCAGTATTTGTTTTATTTATCAAATCACTCTCTATCACTGCAACACTTCTCAGGGTAGTGGTCATGATTAGGCATGGCAAACAGGAGGACACGTTCAGGGCTAGCTCGTTGCCTTTGCCCGGGCAGGGCGAAGCAAGAGTTTATTTCAACTACCAACTGCCACCAGTATTTGTTTTATTATCAAATCACTCTCTATCATGCAACAATTACCTCAGGGAGTGTCATGATTAGCATTGGCAACAGGAGGGGACACGTTCAGTGGGCTAGCTCGTTTGCTTGCATGGGCAGGGGCGAAGCACAGAGCTTTTTCACTACTCAACTGCCACCAGTATTTTGTTTTTATTATCAAATTCACTCTCTAATCACTGACACTTACCTCAGGGTAGTGGGTCATGATTAGCCATGGCAAACAGGAGGGACAGCGTTCAAGGGACTAGATCGTTTGCTTGCACTGGGCAGGTGCGAAGCCACAGAGCTTTTCCACCTACCAACTGCCAACCAGTATTGTGTTTTATTATCAGATCACTCTCTATACTGCAACACTTACCTCCGGGTAGTGGTCATGATAGCCATTGGGGCAACAGGAGGGACACGTTCAGAGGGCTAGCTCGTTGCGCGGAGCGAGGCGAAGGCAACCAGAGCTTTTTCACTACCAACTGCCACCCGTATTTGTTTTATTATCAACATCACTCTCTATGTCACTGAAACACTACCTTACCTCGGAAGTATGTGGTCAATGATTAGGCCATGGCAAACAGGATGGGACACGTTCAGGGGCTAGCTCGTTTGCTTGCACTGGGCAGGGCGAAGCACAGAGCTTTTCACTAACCACTGCCCGAGTATTTGTTTTATTAATCAAATCACTCTCTTTCACTGCAACACTTACCTCAGGGTAGTGGTCATGATTAGCCATGGCAAACAGGGAGGGACACGTTCAGGGCTTAGCTCGTTTGACTTGCACTGGACAGGGCGAAGCAACAGAGGCTTTTTCCACTACCCACTGCTCCCCAGTATGGTTTTATTCCAAATCACTATCCAACACCAAACACTTACCAGCTCAGGGTAGTGGTGATAATTAAACCATGGCAACTCTGCGGAACAGGCTCACATTGCATCCTTTCCATCCGTCCCCTGGATAATCACCTCTTTGCGAGGCTCCTGGAGAAGACCTCCGAACAAATACTTGTCGCAGTCGAAAACAATATTTGAGTCCCCTTGAGTGAGTCAAAAACAATACTTGTTTCTCTTGCGCGAAATGCTTCGGAGGTCTTTTCCAGGAAGCCTCGCAAAGAGGTGATTTCCAAGGAAGATGAAGGATGCAATGATGAGCCTGTTCCGCGAGTTTGGCCATGGCTAATTACAAACCACTACCCTGAGGTAAGTGTTTTGGTGTGGATAGGATTTTGGGAATAAAAACCATACTGGTTAGCAGTTGGTAGTGAAAAAGCTCTGGTGCTTCGCCCTGCCCCAGTGCAAGCAAACAGCTAGCCCCTGAACGGTCCTCCTGTTTGCCATGGCTAATCATGACCACTACCCTGAGGTAATGTTTGCAGTGTATAGAGAGTGATTTGATAATAAAACAAATACTGGTGGCCAGTTTGGTAGTGAAAAAGCTCTGTGGCTTCGCCCTGCCCAGTGCCAAGCAAACGAGCTAGCCCTGAACGTGTCCCTCCTGTTTGCCCATGGCTAAAATCATGACCTACTACTGAGGTAAGTGTTGCAGTGATAGAGATGATTTGTAATAAAAACAAATACTGGTGGCAGTTGGTAGTGAAAAAAAGCCCTGTGCTTCGCCTGCCAGTGCAGCAAACGAGCTAGGCCCTGCAACCGTGTCCCTCTTTTGCCATGGCTAATCATGAACCACTACCCTGAGGTAAGTGTTGCAGTGAGAGAGTGATTTGAATAATAAAACAAATACTGGTGGCAGTTAGGTAGTGAAAAACGCTTTGTCTCGCCCTGCCCAGTTGCAAGCAAACCCGAGCTAGCCCCCTGAACGTGTCCCTCCTGTTTGCCTGGCTAATCATGACCACTACCCTGGGTAAGTGTTGCAGTGATAGAGAGTGATTTGATAATAAAACAAATACTGGCTCGAGTTGGTAGTGAACAACGCCTCTGTGCGTGGTCGCCCTGCCAGTGCAAGCAAACGAGCTAGCCCCTGAACGTGTCCTCCTGTTTGCCATGGGCTAATCATGACCCTACCTGAGGTCAGTGTTGCAGTGATAGGAGTGATTTGATAATAAAACAAATAACTGGTGGCAGTTTTGGTAGGAAAAAGCTCTGTGCTTCGCCCTGCCCAGTGCAAGCAAACGAGCAAAGCCCCTGAAACGTGTCTCCGTTTGCCATGGCTAAATCATGAACCACTACCCTGAGGTTAAGTGTTGCAGTGATGAGAGTGATTTGAATAATTAAAACAAATACTGGTGGCAGTTGGTAGTGAAAAAGCTCTGTGCTTCGCCCTGCCCAGTGCAAGCAACGAGCTAGCCCCTGAACGTGTCCCTCCTGTTTGCCATGGCTAATTCATGACACTACCCCCTGAGGTAAGTGTTTGCAGGAATAGAGGAGGATTTGATAATAAAAGAAATACTGGTTGCATTGGGGTAGTGAAAAAGCTCTGTGCTTTCGCCCTGCCCAGTGCAAGCACGAGCTAGCCCGAAGTGTCCTTCCTGTTTGCCATGGCTAATCCATGACCACCTACCCTGAGGTAAGTGTGCAGTGAAGAGAGTGATTTTGATAATAAAACAAATACTTGGGTGGCAGTTGGTAGTGAAAAAGCCTCTGTGTCGCCCTGCCCAGTGCAAGCAAACGAGCTAGCCCCCTGAACGTGTCCTCCTGTTTGGCCATGGCTAATCATGACCACTAACCTGAGGTAAGTGTTGCAAGTGATAGAGAGTGAATTTGATAATAAAACAAATACTGGTGGCAGTTGGTAGTGAAAAAGCTCTGTTGCTTGCCTGCCAGTGCAAGCAAACGAGTAGCCCTGAAAGCGTGCCTCCGTTTGCCATGGCTTAATCATGCCACTACCCTGAGGTAAGTGTTGCAGTGATAGAGAGTGATTGATAATAAAAAATATCTGGTGGCAGTTGTAGTGCAAAAAGTCTCTGTGCTTCGCCCTGACAGTGCAAGCCAAGAGTAGCCCCTGAACGTGTCCTCCGTTTGCATGGCTAATCTGACCAACTACCCTGAGGTTAAAGTGTTGCAGTGATATGAAGAGTGATTTGATAAAAAAACAAATACTGGTGGCAGTTTGGTAGTGAAAAAGCTCTGTGCTTCGCCCTGCCCAGTTGCAAGCAAACGAGCTAAGCCCCTGAAAGTTCCCTCCTGTTTGCATGGTAATCATGACATACCCTAGGTAAGTGTTGCAGTGATAGAGAGTGATTTGATAATAACAAATACGGTGGCCAGTTGGTAGTGAAAAAGCTCTGGCTTCGCCCTGCCCAGTGCACAGCAAACGAGCTAGCCCCTGAACGTGTCCCTCCTGTTTGCCATGGCTAATCATCGACCATCTACACTGAGGTAAGATGTTGCAGGATAGAGAGTGAATTTGATAATAAAACAAATACTGGTGGCAGTTGGTAGTGAAAAGCTCTGTGGCTTCGCCTGCCCAGTGAGCAAACGGCTGCCCCCTGAACGTGTCCCTCCTGTTTGCCATGGCTAATGCAATGACCACTACCCTGAGGTAAGTGTTGAGTGATAGAGAGTGGATTTGAATAATAAAACAAATACTGGTGGCAGTTGGGTAGTGAAAAAGCTTCTGTGCTTCGCCTGCCATGGCAAGCAACGAAGCAGCCCTGAACGTGTCCCTCCTGTTTGCCATGGCTAATCAATGACCACTACCCTGAGGTAAGTGTTGCAGTGATAGAGAGTGATTTGGATTAAATAAAACAAATACGGTGGCAGTTGGTAGTGAAAAAGCTCTGTGCTCGCCCTGCCCAGTGCAAGCAAACGACTAGCCCCTGAACGTGTCCTCCTGTTTTGCCATGGCCATAAATCAATGACCCACTTACCCTGAGGTAAGTGTTGCAGTGATAGAGAGTGATTTTGATAATAAAACAAATACTGGTGGCAGTTGGTAGTGAAAAGCCTCTGTGCTTGCCCTGCCAGTGCAAAGCAACGAGCCCTAGCACCCTGAAGTGTCCTCCTGTTTGCCATGGTAATCATGACCACTACGCCTGAGGTAAGTGGTTGGAGTGATAGAGAGTGATTTGGATAATAAAACAAATACTGGTGGCAGTTTGGTAGTGAAAAGCTCTGTGCTTCCGCCCTGCCCAAGTGCAAGCAAACGCGCTACCCCTGAAACGTGTCCCTCCTCTTGCCATGGCTAATCAATGACACTTACGCCTGAGGTAAGTGGTTTGCAAGTGATAGAGGGCGATTTGATAATAAAACAAATATGGGCAAGTTGGTAGTGAAAAGCTCTGTTGCTTCGCCTGCCCAGTGCAAGCTAAACCGAGCTAGCCCCTGAACGTTCCCTCCTGTTTGCGCATGGCTATCATGACCACACCGCTGAGGTAGTGTTGAGGATAGATGAGTGATTTTGATAATAAAACAAATATGGTGGCAGTTGGTAGTGAAACAAAGCTCCTGTGCTTCGCCCTGCTCCAGTGCCAAGCAAACGAGCCTAGCCCCTGACGTGTCCCTCCTGTTTGCCATGCTAATCATGGACCATCCTGGATTATGTTGCAGTGATAGAGAGTGATTTGAATATAAACATACTGGTGGCAGTTGGTAGTGAAAAAGCTCTGTGCTGCCCTGCCCAGTGCAAGCAACGAGCTAGCCCCTGAACGTGTCCTCCTGTTTGCCATGGCTATCAATGACCAACTACCCTGAGGTAAGTGTTGGCAGTGATAGAGAGTGATGATAATAAAACAAAATACTGGTGGCAGTTGGTAGTGAAAGCTTGTGCTTTGCCCGCCCAGTGCAAAGCAAAGGGGGGGGGGAGGGGGGCGGTGCCATGACGTGTCCTCCTGTTGCCATGAGTAATCATGACCACTCCTGAGGTACGATGTTGCAGTCGTAAGAGTGATTTGATAATAAACATACTGGTGGCGTTGGTATGAAAAGCTCTGTGCTTCGCCCTGCCCAGTGCAAGCAACGGCTAGCCCCGTGAAACGTGTCCCTCCTGTTTGTCATGGCTAATCAATGCCACTACCCCTGAGGTAAGTGTTGCAGTGATGAGAGTGATTTGATAATAAAACAAATACCTGGGGGGTTGGGGGCAAAAGTTTGGTAGTGAAAAAGCTCTGCTGCTTCGCCCTGCCCAGTGCAAAGCACGAGCTACCCCTGAACGTGTCTCTGTTTGCCATGGCTAATCATGACCACTACCTGAGGTAAGTGTTGCAGTGATAGATGAGTGATTTGATAATAAAACAAATACTGATGTCAGTTGGTAGTGAAAAAAGCTCTGTGCTTCGCCCTGCCAGTGCAAGCAAACGGCCTAGCCCTGAACGTGTCCTCCTGTTTGCCATGGCTAATCATGACCACTACCCTGAGGTAGAGTGTTGCAAGTGATAGGAGTGATCTTGATAAAAAACAATACGTGGCAGTTGGTAGTCGAAAAAAGCTCTGTGCTTCCGCCCTGCCCAGTGCAACAAACGACTAGCCCCTGAACGTGTCCCTCCTGTTTGCCATGGCTAATCATGACCACTTCCTGAGGTCAAGTGTTGCAGTGATAGAGAGTGATTTGATAATAAAACCAAATACTGGTTTGCAGTTTTTGGTAGTGAAAAAGCTCTGTGCTTCGCCCTGCCAGTGCAACGAAACGACTAGCCCTGAACGTGTCCCTCCTGTTTGCCATGGCTAATCAATGACCACTACTGAGGTAAGGTTGCAGTGATAGAGAGTGAATTTGATAATAAAACAAATACTGGTGGCAGTTTGGTAAGTGAAAAGCTTGTGCTTCGCCCTGCCAGGCAAGCAAAGAGCTAGCCCTGAACGTGTCCCTCCTGTTTTGCCATGGTAATTCCATGACCACTACCATGTGAGAGTAAGTGTGCAGTGATAAGAGAGTGATTTGATAATAACAAATACTGGTGGCAGTTGGTAGTGAAAAAGCTCTGTCTTCGCCCTGCCCAGTGGCAAGCAAACGCGCTAAGCCCTGAACGTGTCCCTCCTGTTTGCCATGGCAATCATGACCTACCCTGAGGTAAGTGTTTTCGTGATAGAGAGTGATTTTGATATAAACAAATACTGGTGGCCGTTGTAGTGAAAAAGCCTGTGGCTCGCCCTGCCAGTGCAAGCAACGAGCTAGCCCTGACCGTGTCCCTCCTGTTTGCCATGGTAATCATGACCACTACCCTGAGGTAAGTGTTGCAGTGGATAGAGGGCGATTTTGATAAAACAAATACTGGTGGCAGTTCGGTATGTGAAAAGCTTGTGGCTT
>JAJSRW010000147.1:0-33196 GCA_022414725.1 Microglena sp. YARC | reverse complement strand
AGCAAACGGTGGTGTGGTTGGTGGTGGTGGTGGATCGGTAGTTGGTCGGTGTATGTGCCAATACTAAGGCAGTGCACCATTGTCAGTTGGGTAGTACGCTGCAGAGAACGGACGAAGCTTGCGGTGTGTTGAAAGCACCCATGGACTGAGAAAGCAGGCGGCGGCGGGTGTGGTGGTGGCTGGTGGTGGCTGGTGGTGGTGTGGTGGTTTGGTGGTTGATGGTGGTGGTGGTGGTGTGGTGGTCTGGATGGTGTTGTGTGAGTGGGTGGTTGTGTGCGGGTCATAGGGATGCGTGGTTAGTGGATGGACGCGTCCTTGGAGTACAGGTGGCTGGCTGCCTCGTGTGGTGGGTGGCTGAGTGGTGGTGGGCTGGATGAGGTGGTGCGGTCTGGTATGGTGGTGGTGGTGTCTAGTCGATTGGTCGTGGTGATGTGGGTGGTGTGGCTAGTGTTGTCTGTGTTGTGTTGGTGGAGGTGGTCAGTGGTGGTGGTGGTTGAATGGCTGGTGGTGGTGTTAGTTGTGAGTGTGGTGTGTGGTTCGAGGTGGTGGTAAGTGGTGGTGGTGGTGCATGGTGGAGTGGGTGCGTAGTGGTGAGTGGGAGTAGGTGAGTGAGTCGGTTGGTTAGGGGAGGGTCAGAATGAAGCGGAGAGGGGGAGAGGGAGGGTGGGCTTGCGTTGGGGGTGTGGGGGGGGAACAACTGGTGCGTGATAGGATGAAGGCTTGCTGGTGTTTGGAAAGCGCATGGACCTGTGAAGCAGGCGTGCGGGAGGTGAGGAGGGTCAGACAGGGGCGGGCGGAGGGGTGAGGGGCGCGAGCAGCAACTTGTTGGTGATGGACATTTTTTTGTCTGGTGTGTTGGTGTTGGTGTTGTTTGGTGGTTGTTTGTTGGTGGTGATGGGTGTTGGTGTGTGGGGTGTTGGGTGGTGTTTTGCAAAGCCCATGGACTGAGAAAGCAGGTGGTGTGGAGGGATCAAAGGGTAGGTAGGTGAGCGAGGGGTCAGGCCAGGAGGGGGGGAAGCAGCAACTGGTGGATATGGTGATGTTTCTGTTGTGCTGGTGCTGTGGGCTGGTGGTGGCGGTGGTGGGAAGCCGTGATGTCCTGTCTGTCTGGTTGGTGGTGGTGGTGGTGGTGGTGGGTGGTGGTCGTGGTGGTGTGAAATGTCTGTCTTTGTGATGCCTGGTGTGCTGGTGTGGCGGGTGTTGGTTGGAGGTGATGTCTGGTCTGTGTGGTGGTGGTGGTGGTGGTGGTGGGTGGTTTTCTGTCTGTGTGGTGCTGGTTGGTGCTGGTGGTGCTGGTGGTGCTGGTGGTGTGCTGGTGGTGGTGCTGGTGGTGGTGGTGATGTCTGTCTTTGTGGTGCTGGTGGTGCTGGTGGTGGGGGTGGTGGTGAGGTGATGTCTGTCTGTGTGGTGTGGTGGTGGTTGGTGGTGGTTGGTCGATTTCTGTACTGTGTCGGTTGCTGGTGGTGCTGGTGGTGCTGGTGGTGGTGCTGGGTGTGGTGCTGGTGGTGATTTGGTGATGTCTGTATTTGTGGTGTCTGGTAGTGCTGGTTTGGTGGCGGTGGTGGTGGAGGTGGATTGTATGTCTGTGTGGTGCGTGGGTGGTGGTGGTGGTGGTGATTTCCTGGTCTGGGTGTGGTGCTGGTGGTGGCTGTGGTGGTGGTCGGAATGTCTGATAACTATTGTTGGTGGTGTTGGTGGTGTTGGGTGGTGGTGTTGGTGGTGGTGATGAGTAGTTGATGGTGGTGTTGTGGTTATATCACAATGAGTCCCCACACCACACACACTCCGCAGCACACACACCTACACCATACAACAACGCCCCCCTGACCCCCCCCTCCCCCCCCCCACCCTCCCCACACACACAGTCCACCGACCCCACACACCCACACCACACTCATCAAATCTTGACTGTGCGCACTTGGCCAATCACAGCCTTAAGCCACGTGGCTGGTGCTAGCTGCTCCGTTGCTACCTTGTCTGCTGACCTTTGTTAAACGAGAGGAAATGATTGGATCTCCCCCCCCCCCCCCGCCCACACAGCACACACACACACACAGCAGACGCAGCACACACAGCCATACGAAAACACTCCACCACGGACCCCTCACACACCCACACCACCAACCCTCACCCGACCCAACAACAAAACAACCCCACCCGAACCACACACCCTTCAGACCCCAGCAGATCCTTGACCGTGCGCACGTTGGCCATCACAGCTTAAGCAGTGCTGGTGCTAGCTGCCCTGTGCCACTTTTGATGCCCCGTGCGGCAGGACTCCAAGTGCGCAGCCGGTCTTTTCAACATCGGCCAACACGGCCCTCACTTGGGACTTGAAGTCGTTGAATCGAATCACATCCAACTTCTCACTAATGCGGGAGGACACCTGGAGAGGTGGTCGGGGTGAATTGTTTCATGCGGTTTCATGTTTGTGTATTTGTGTGTTTGTGTGTTTTGTGTGAATTTAATGTGTTTGTGGTGTATTTGTGTGTTTTGTTTGTGTATTTTTGTGTGTTTGTGTATATTTGTGTGTATTTGTCTGTTTGCCTGTTTGTGTGTTTGTGTGTTTGTGTATTTGTGTGTTTGTGTGTTTGTGATGTGGTTCGTGTGTTTGTGTGTTTGTCTGTTTGGGTTGGTTTGTCTGTTCTGTGTGTTTGTCTGTTTTATGTTGTGTGTTTGCGTATTTGTTGTGTTTTGTGGTGTTGTGTGTGCATTTGTGTGTTTGTGTGTTTGTGTGCGTGTGTTTGTCTGTTTGTCTGTTTTGTGTGTTTGTGGTGTTGTGTATTGTGCTGTTTGTGTGTGCTATGTTGGGTGTGTTGTGGTTTTGTGTGTTAGTTATTTGTGTTTTTGTGTGTGTATTTCGTTGTTGTTTGTTTGTGTGTTTGTGTGTTTGTGTTTTGTTGTATTTTGTGTGTTTTGTGTGTGTATTTTTGGTGGTTTTGTTTGTGGTGTTTGTGTGTTTGTTGTGTGGCATTTTGTGGCATTGTGTGTTCGTTGTGTGTTTGTTGTGTTGTGTGTGCCATTTGTGCAATGTGTGTTTTGTGTATTCTGTGGTGGTTTGTGTGTGTTGTTGTTTGTGTGTTAGTGTGTTTGTGTGTTTGTTGTTTTTGTGTGTTTTTCTGTTTTGTGTGTTTGTGTGTGTATTTGTGTGTTTTGTGTGTTTGTGTGTTCGTGTTGCATTTGTGTGTTTGTGTGTTTGTGTGTATTTGCTGTGTTTGTGCTGTTTGTCTGTTTGCTGCATTTGTCTGTTTGTGTGTTTGGTGTTTGTGGTGTTTTGTGTCGATTGTGTGTGCATTTGTGTGTTTGTGTGTTTGTGTATTGTGGTGTTTGTGTGTGGTATTTGTGTGTTTGTTTGTTCTGTTTTTGTGTGTTTGTGTGTTTGTGTGTGTATTTGTGTGTATTGTGGTGTTTGTGTGTTTGTGTGCTTGTGTGCTTGTGGGTGTGTTGTCTGTTTGTGTGTTGTGTGTTTGTCGTGCTTGTGTGCTTGTGTGTTGTCTGTTTGGTGTGTTTGTGTGGTTTGTGTGTTTGTGTGTTTGTGTGCTTTTGTTTGTGTATTTGTGTATTTGTGTGTTTGTCCTGTTTGTGTGTTTGTGTGTTGTGTTGGTTGTGTTTGTGTGTGGCATTTGTGTTGTTGTTGTGCGTATTTGTGTGTTTGTGTGTGTATTTGTGTGTTTGTGTATTTGTGTGTTTTTGTGCATTTGTGTGTGTTGTGTTTGTGTGTTTGTGTGTTTTGTGTGTTTGTGTATTTGTGTGTTTGTATGTGGCAATTTGTGTTTGTGGTTTGTGTTGTTTGTGTGTTTGTGTATTTGTGTGTTTTGTGTTGTATTTTGTGATATTTTGTTTTGTGTTTGTGTGTTTGTGTATTTGTGTGTTTGTGTGTGTATTTGTGTGTTGTTTGATGTGTTACTGTTTGTTTGTGTGTTTGTGTGTTTGTGTGTGTATTTGTGCGTTTGTGTCTGAGTGTTTGTGCTTGTGTCTGTGTTTTTGTTTATGTTTTTCCTGGCCAACCAACTGGCCCTCACTTGGGACTTGAAGTCGTTGAATCGAGTCACATTCAACTTCTGCAACTCATGCGCTGGACACCTGAGAGGCGGTGGCCAGAAATTTGTCCATGAGCTTTGTGCTCTGTATTTGTTGTTTTGGTGTTTGTGTGTGTATTTGTGTGTTTGTGTGTTTGTTTTTGTGCTTGGTGATGTGTGTTTGGTGGATGTTTGTTTGAATATGTGTTTGTGTATTTGTGTATTCATCGTCATGCGCTGGACACCTTCCCTTCATGAGGGCCGCCTCTACAGTAGAAACTCGAGCCCCAAGAGAAGCATTCATGTTGACCCCCTTTCTTTTGGTGTGTGGTGGTGGTGGTAGTGGTAGTGGGTGGATGTGGTGGGTGGTGATGGAAGGTGATCACCCTTTTCACTGATAGCTCTTAGTCCCTTCATGAGGGCCGGCCTCTAGGTAGAAACACGAGCCCAAGAATGGCATTCATGTTAACCATGTCGTTCTTGTCTGCCTTCTCCTGAGATGTTCGCTGGATATCCCACTTTCAGGTTCTCAAAGTGTGTAGATCCATCTCACAAGCATGTGCGCTGCTGATGAGTGGTCCCGGTGTGGTGATTGGGAATTAGTGTTGTTGCTGTTGGTGGTGGTAGCATGGTCAGACGGTGGTGATGTAAGTGGTGGTGGCGTTGATGTAATGGTGTAGTTGCCTTTTCCTGCAAGATGTTCCCCGGATATCCACATGAGGTTCTCATAACCCGATAAATAGCCTAAAATAGCCTGCAGACGGCCGAACTTACGTGGGGCCGATGAAATAGCATGAAACGTAGGCCTGGAATAGCCTGGAGAACGGTGTGGGGGGGGGGTTGACTGCGGAATCGATGGCAATAGGCCTGAAATGCCCGATGATCGATGAAATAAGCTTGGATAGCCTGAGAACTTAGGGAGGACGGTTGGAAGACGGGACGGTGAAATTGGCGACGAGTGATACTAACGATGGATGCGCATCTGAAATAGCCTGAAATAGCCTAGCGAACTAAGCGCCCACTGAGTCGAGGAGTGAACTAAAACCGGCCAGCGAGGACCGATGGAAGAGCGTGCGAGCCTGATCGGTGCTAACGTGCGAGGATCGGCCTGGAAATAGCCTGGAAGACGGTGCAACGTGGCGAGCGATCGATGAAATATTGCCTGACAACTTACGTCGAGCATCGGTGAGACGGGATGACTAATAGATGAAATAGCCTGGAAATAAGAAATAGCTGGGAAGAACGGTGCAAACTAACGAGGATCGATGAAATAGCCGGCCTGGAAGAGAACTAACGTGCGCGATGATGATGATAGCCTGGTGGAAGACGGCGAACTAACGTGCGAGGATCGATGAAATAGCCTGAAATAGCGTGGAAGACGGTGAACTAACGTGCGAGGATCGATGAAATAGCCTGAAATAGCCTGGAAGACGGTGAACTAACGTGCGAGGAGTCGATCGATGAAATAGCCTGAAGAATAGCCTGAGAAGACGTGAACTAGACGTGCGAGGATCGATGAAATAGCCCTGGAAATAGCCTTGGAAGACGGTGAACTAACGTGCGAGGATCGATGAAAATAGCCTGAAATAGCCTGGAAGACGGCTGGAACTAACGTGCGAGGATCGATGAAATAGCCTGAAATAGCCTGGAATAGCCTGGAAGACGGTGAACTTACGTGCGAGGATCGATGAAATAGCCTGAAATAGCCGTGAAAAGACGGGGAAGACGCAGTGAAACTAACGTGCGTGTGATCGATGGAAATAGAGCTGAAATAAAAGCCGAGGATTTGAATATAGCCTGGAAGAATACGAAATAGACTGCCTGATATAACGTGCGAATGCGATAACGTGCGAATCTAAGGATCGATGAATTATTGATGAAGTGCCTGAAAGCCTTTGGAAGACGGTGGAACACTAACGTGTGAGGATCGGAATTACCGGTGCCTGGGACGGTGGACTAACGTGCGAGGATCGATGAAATAGCTGAAATAGCCTGGAATATAACCTGGAAGAAATACAGACGGTGACGCCTCGCTGTGCGAACATATACGTGCGGTGACGTGCGAGGATCGATGAAATAGCCTAGAAATAACCTGGAAGACGGTGAACTAAAGGATCGATGAAATAGTTAACTAACGGCCTTGTTAACTAACGAGGCGAGGATCGATGAAATAACGTGCCGATGTGAAATAAGCCTTAGCCGGAGACGGAACTAGCGTGCAGGAGGATCATGAAATAGCCTGAAATAGCCTAGCCTGACGAGAAATACGGTGAGAGCCGAAATGCATGCGAGATGATATAGCCTTGAGCCTGGGAAGTACGTGACAAACTAGGACTGTCGCCGAGGATCGATGAAATAGTCTAAAATAGCCGATGAAAAATATAGCCTAGAAGACGATTGAACTAACGTGCGGGATCGATGAAATAGCCTGAAATAGCCTTGAAATAGCCTGGAAAGACGGTGAACATAATGTGCGAGGATCGATGAAATAGCCTGAAATAGCTGGAAGACGGTGAACTAACGTGCGTGGAATCGATTGAAATAGCCTGAAATAGCCTGAAATAGCCTTGAATAGCCTGGAAGACGTTTGGGTTCTGGACCTAACTTGCGAGGATCGATGAAATAGCCTGAAATAGCCTGAAATGAAGTGTAGATCCATCTCACAAGCGTGTGCTGTGTTGTTGTTGTTGGTGGTGGTAGTGGTTTGATGTAAGTGGTGGTGGTGGTGGTGGTAGCGGTGGTGTAGATGTAAGTGTTTTTGCTGTTGGTGGTGGTAGCAGTGGTGGTGGTGTTGGTAGCGGTTGTGTTGATGTAAGTGGTTGTGGTGGTGCTGGTGGTGTTGGTGGTAGCGGTGGTGTAGATATAAGTGTTTTTGCTATTGGTGGTGGTAGCAGTGGTGGTGGTGGTGGTAGCGGTTATGTTGATTTAAGTGGTGGTGGTGGTGTTGGTGGTAGCAGTGGTGTAGATGTAAGTGTTTTGGCTGGTGGCTGGTCGGTAGTAGTGGTGGTGTGTAGCGATTGTGCTGATGTAAGTGGTTGTGGTGGTGCTGGTGGTGTTGGTGTGGTAGTGAGTGTAGATGTAAGTGTTTTTGCTGCTGTTGTGGTAGCAGTGGTGGTGCCAGGTGGTGGTACGGTTGTGCTGATGTAAGTGGTTGTGGTGGTGCTGGTGTGTGGGTGGTGTGTGTTGTGTAGATGTAAGTGTTTTTGCTGCTGTTTGGTGGCAGCAGTGGTGGTGGTGGTGGTAGCGGTTGTGTTGATGTACGTGGCAGTGCTGCTGCTGTTGGTGTTGGTGTTGGTGTTGGTGTTGGTGGTAGCGGTGGTGTAGATGTAAGTGTTTTTGCTGTTGGTGGTGGTAGCAGTGGTGGTGGTGGTGGTAGCGGTTGTGTTGATGTAAGTGGTGGTGGTGTTGGTGGTGTGTTGTGTGGTGGTAGCGGTGGTAGAGATGTAAAGTGTTTTTGCTGTTTGGTAGGTAGCAGTGGTGGTGGTGGTGGTAGCGGTTATGTTGATGTAAGTGGTGGTGAGTGTGGTGTGGTGTAGCGTGGTGTAGATGTAAGTGATTTTGCTGCTGTTGGTAGTAGCAGTGGTGGTGGTGGTGGTAGCGGTTGTGTTGATGTAAGTGGTGGCGTTGTCGGTGTTGGTGTTGGTAGTGGTGGTGTAGATGTAAGTGTTTTTGCTGTTGGTAGTGGTAGCAGTGGTGTGGTGGTGGTAAGCGGTTGTGTTGATCTAAGTGGTGGTGTGTGGTGGTGGCTGTGGCGGTGTTGATGCAAGTGGTGGTGTTGGTGTTGGTGTTGGTGGTGTTGTGGTGTTTGGTGGTGATGGTGGATGGTGGTGGTGATGATTTAAGCGGTGGTGGTGATAGTGGTGTGGTGATGTAAGTGGTGGTGGTGGTGGTGGTGGCAGCGGGTGTTGATGTAAGCGGTGTGGTGGTGGTGATGTAAATGGTGGTGGTGGTGTTCATGTAAGTGGAGGTAGCAGTGGTGCGGTGGTGGTGGTGTAAGCGGTGGTTGGTGGTGGTGTGGCAGTGGTGTTGATGTAAGTGGTGGTGTTGGTGTTGGTGGTGTTGGTGGCTGTGGCGGTGTTGATGCAAGAGTTGGTGGTGGTGGTGGTGGTGGTGGTGGTGGTGTTGGTGGAGGTGGTGATGATGTAAGCGGTGGTGGTGATAGTGGTGGTGGTGATGTAAGTGGTGGTGGTGGTAGTGGTGGTGGCAGCGGTGTTGATGTAAGCGGTGGTGGTGGTGGTGATGTAAATGGTGTGGTGGTGTTCATGTAAGTGGGATGGTAGCAGTGGTGGTGGGTGGTGGTGATGTAAGTGGTGGTGGTGGTGGTGTGGTGGCAGGGTGTTGATGTAAGCGGTGGTGGTGGTGGTGATGTAAATTGGTGGTGGTGGTGATGTAAGTGGTGGTGGTGTTCATGTAAGTGCGAGGTAGCAGTGGTGGTGGTGGTGGTGATGTAAGTGGTGGTGTGGTGGTGGTGGGCAGCGGTTTTTGATGTAAGCGGTGGTGGTGATGTTCATGTAAGTGGAGGTAGCAGTGGTGGTGTAGTGTTGGTGGTGGTTGGTGGTGATGTAAGCAGGTGGTGGTGCTGATGGTGGTGGTGATGATGTAAGTGGTGATGGTGATAGTGGGATGGTGTAATGTAATGTAAGTGGTGATGGGTGAATAGTGGTGGGTGTGGTGGTGGGTGGTGGTGGTGTGGCGGTGGTGAATGTAAGTGGTGGTGGTGGTGGTGTGATGTAAGTGGTGGTGGTGGTGGTCTGGTGGCAGCGGTTTTGATGTAAGCGGTGTGGTGATGTTCATGTTAGTGGAGGGTAGCAGTGGTGGTGGTGGTGGTGGTGTGGTGTGGTGGTGATGTAAGCGGTGGTGTGGTGTTGATGGTGGTGGTGATGATGTAAGTGGTGATGGTGATAGTGGTGGTGGTAATGTAATGTAAGTGGTGATGGTGATAGTGGTGGTGGTGGTGGTGGTGGTGGTGGTGGTGGCGGTGCTGATGAAAGTGGTGGTGTTGGTGGTGTTGTTGGTGTTGGTGGTGATGTAAGTGGTGGTGTTGGTGGTGTTGGTGGTGATGTAAGTGGTGGTGTTGGTGATGGTGGTGGTGGTGGTGGTAATGGTGGTGGTGATGTAAGAGTTGGTGGTGGCAGTGGTGGAGCGTACCTGTGAGCAGTGTTTCCAGGTCACTCGACATCACTACATCCCACTTGTTAGATTTGTCATCGCTCAACTGCTCCAACCGACTTTCTATCCCCCCCAGAGCCTTGAAGATATTGTCAGCTCTCCGGTCGGAGTGGTCGATGGCTTGGGCAGCGGCACGCTCGACGTCGTCTCTCATCATCGCAACGTGCGTGTCCAGTTTGGTCGCATCCAGCTCCTCAACTCGTGCATTCACGCTCGACAGTCTGTGTGTGAGTGACAGGGAGTGGGGTGGGTGGGTGGGTGTGGGGTGGGCTGGAGGTCGGATAGGGATGGGTGGGTGGGGCTGGGATGGGTGGGGAGGGAGTGGTCGATTGGGCGGGTAGGGGTGGTGTGGTTGGTGGTGTGATGTGGTGTGGTTGGCAGCTCTCCAGTCGGAGTGATTTGTTGATTGGGATGCTGCACTCACGCTCAACAGTCTGTTGTGCCAGTGGAAGGGAGTGGTGGGTTAGGTTGGGTGTGGGTGTGGGTGTGAGTGTTGGGTTGGGGGTGGGTGGGTGCGTTTGGGGTTGGGGAGGGGGGTTGCGGGTGCGGCATGAGTTTGAAATGAGCATTCAACCTCGTCAGTCTGTGTGTCAGTGACAGGGAATGGGTGGGTGGGTGTGGGTGTGGGGTGGGGGGTCAATTGCTTGGCAGCTGCATTCAAGCTCGACAGTCCATGTGTCAGTGACAGGGAGTGGGTGGGTGGGTGTGGGGTGTGGGGTGGGTGGGTGTGGGGTGTAGGTGGGTGTGGGTGGGTGGGTTGGGGTGTTGGGGTGTTGGGGGGGGGTGTTGGGGGGGGGGGGGGGGGGGGGGGGGGGGCATGAGTTTATAAGTCGGTTGTTGGCCCCAGTGCAAGCGAACAAAGCTGCCCCCTCAACCTCACGCATTGTAAGCGTACCATTTACTGATTCATTTATTTGGGTGGGTGGGTGGGTGTGGGGTGTAGGTGGGTGTGGTGGGTGGTTGGGTTGGGGTGTTGGGGTTTGGGGTGTTGGGGGGGGGGGGGGGGGGGGAGGGGCATGAGTTTATAAATCGGTTGTTGCCCAGTGCAAGCGAACAAGCTGCCCCCCTCAACCTCACGCATTGTAAGCGTACCATTTACTGATTCATTTATTTATTTCATGCACGTATTAAAAAAAGTAATGATAATGCCTGGTAGGGCGTGGTATTAAGGGAGCCCTTCTTACGGTGGTAGGGATCGAGCTGCTACTTTACTTGGACAAAGCTACCATGGTGGTTGACAGCGACCGCAAACACTAAAGCGCACCCGTAGGGATTTGAACCCCGCACCTTCATCATTTCAACAAGCTCTACCACTGAGCCATTCATTGAAACAGGATATAGATTTTTGAACAGGCTACCATCAATTATTTTATTTATGTATTATTAATTTTTATTTATTTGAGCTCACCCTGAGTGTAGAGGTGCAAGCGCCCTTCCTCAAGTACCTGCTCTGGGTGTAACACCTGGGTCGGGGTCAGAAAAAGCTTGCACGACACTCTTAAATTCATTTCCCACTCATCTCCTCTTGGCTACAGCTTCGTCTATATCAAACGCGTTCGGGGCTTCAATCTTTCCCCCTATCGTACCTAATTGAATCATTGGCATATCATGCAAAACAAACTGTTCATTTTTTTCATGCTAGTCGAGCTCACCCTGTTTGTAGCGGTGCAAGCGCCACACGTTCAAGGCTTCAATCTTTCCCTTGATCGTGCCACAATGATTTATTGGCATATCATAAAAAAACTGTTTCTCTTTGTATTTTTATGTTAGTCGAGCTCACCTTGCATGTAGCGTTGCAGGCGCTACGTTGAAAGACGCGTGCAGGGCTTTAATCTTTCCCCCTATCGTACCACATTGAATCATTGGCATATCATAAAATTAAAAATAAAATGGTTTGTTAATCGAGCTCACCCTTTGCTGCTTGGCCCCAGGGCAAGCAAACAAGCCGGCCCTCTTTTCTTTTCAGGTACAATCAGCAGCTTCTAGGCAGCTCCCCTGACTGGCTATTGGGCCAAACCTGGCACAACCTAAAGCACCATAATGCTGTCACAATCAGCTGTCCAGAAGAGCTGAAATTGTTCTGTGCAGCCCAGTGCAAGCAAACAAGCTGGCCCCCTCCACCTCACACATCGTAATAAGGCGTACCATTTCCTTATTTTTTTATTTCTGTATTATTTATTAAACATTAATTGTATTCATTTATTTATTAAAATTAATATGAGATAGAATAAATTAATTCATTTTACAATTTAAATTAAATCATTTACAATTTAAATTAAATGATTTACAATTTAAATTAAATGTATTTTATAAATACACTTAGTTATTATTCCGAGCTCACCCTGAGTGCAGCGGTGCAAGCGCCACGTCAAAAGACGCGTTCAAGGCTTTAATCTTTCCCTTGATCGTGCCACATTGATTCATTGGCATATCATAAAATAAAAATAAAATGTTGTCATGTTATGTTATGTTAGTCGAGCTCACCCTCTGCTGCTTGGCCCCAGTGCAAGCAAACAAGCTGGTGCCCTTTACCTCACACATCGTAATAAGGCGTACCATTTCCTTATTTATTTTCTTTATGTATTATTTATTAAACATGAATTGAATTAATTTATTTATTAAAATTAATATGAGATCAATTCATTTTATAAAATCATTTATAAATTAAATTAAATATATTTAATAAATACACTTAATTATTATTCCGAGCTCACCCTGAGTCCAGCGGTGAAAGCGCAACACATTCAAGGCTTCGATTTTCTCTCGATCGCTCCACATTGATTTATTGACATATCATTAAAACATTGTTAGTCAAACTCACCCTGAGTGCAGCGGTGCAAGCGCCACGTTGAAAGACGCGTTCAGGGCTTCAATCTTTCCCTCAATCATTCCACATTGTTTCCGCAGGTCATCCGTGCGTCCAGTGACACTGGCAGAGGTAGCTTGTGTGGCATCCATGCCTTCGCGTGTGCTTGCCTGTGTGTGTGTGTGTGGGGGGGGGGGGGGGGGGGGGGGGGGGGGGGGGGGGGGGGGGGGGGGGGGGAGGGGGGGTAAATATGGTTACATGAGAGTGCTAGTGCCACACTATTTCCGCAGCTCATCCGTGCGTCCAGTCACACTTGCAGAGGTAGCTCGTGTGGCGTCCATGCCTTCGCGTGTGCTTACCTGTGTGGGTGTGTGCGTGTGCGTGTGCGTGTGGGTGTGGGTGTGGGTGTGGGTGTGGGGTGTGTGTATGTGTGTGTGTGTGGGGGGGGGGGGGGGGGGGGGGGGGGGGTATTAAAAAATTAAAATAAAGCCCACCTAGCCTGCCTCTGCAGCCACCATGCGTTCATTCAAGTTGCTATCCAGTGCCATGAGGAGTGTGGATGTGTGTGTGTGTGTGTGTGTGTCTGTGTCTTAGGGTTGGGTTGGGGTGTTAGACTTGTTTTCTTTTCTGTTTTCAATTAAAATTAAAAATACAAAATAAACCCTCCTGGCCTGCCTCTGCACTGCGTGTGTGTGTGTGTGAGAGTATGTGTGCGCGTGTGTATATTTTTATATGTGTGTTCCATTAAATGTATACAAAATATATAAAAAAAAATGTTAACCCACCTGGCCTGCCCTTGCAGCCACCATGCGCTCATTCAAGTTTCTATCCAGTACTATGAGGTGTGTGTGTGTGTTTGGAGGGGGGGAAGGGGGGGGGGGGGGGGGGGGTAGGCAATTGTTTTCCTTGTCTAATAAAAAATAAAAAATAAACCACCTGGCCTGCCTCTGCAGCCACCATGCGATCACCAAAGTTTCTGTCCAGTGCCATGAGGTTTGTGTATGTGTGTGTGTGTGTGTGTGTGTGTGTTTTAGAGGGGGGGGGGGGGGGCGGGGGGGGGCTGTTTTTTTATTTTTGTAATAAAAAATAAAAAAATATACCCACCTGGCCTGCCTCTGCAGCCACCATGCGATCACTAAAGTTTCTGTCCAGTGCCATGAGGTTTGTGTACGTGTATGTGTGTGTGTGTATGTGTGTGTGTGTGTGTATGTGTGTGTGTGTGTGTGTGTGTGTGTGCGTGTGTGTGTGTGTGTTATAGAGGGAGGGGGCTGTTTTTTTATTTTTGTAATAAAAAAATAAAAAATATACCCACCTGGCCTGCCTCTGCAGCCACCATGCGCTCATTCAAGTTCCTATCCAGTGCCATGAGATGTGTGTATGTGTGTGTGTGTATGCGTGTGTATGTGCGTGTGTGTGCGTGTGTGTGTGTGTGTGGGGGGGGGGAGGGGGGGGGGGGGGAGGGGGGGGATTAAATAAATACAAATAATCCCACCTGGCCTGCCTCTGCAGCCGCCATGCGCTCATTCAAGTTTCTATCCAGTGCCATGATGTGCTCGTACATGTCATGTACTTTCCCCTCTGTCACACTCTTCATCTTCGAGTGCTCTTCCCGAGCAGTATCCGACACGCATGCCAGCTCCCGGATCTTGTCCTGCAACTCTGACAGCTGGGCGTCCATTGTACTGCCGCGATCCTCGGTCCCGTCCACCCTGGCGTGTGCCTGGTCGGACACACTCGCTACTTCCGTCAATAGGTTTTTTATCTCCTCCAGATCGGTCTTCACGCGCTCCACCTCACCGCGTAGCTGCTCCTCGGCTCCTTGCTCGTGCCAGAGAGCCTCGGATTTTCGTTCCATCAAAGCCATGCGGTTCTTCATGCTCGTCATCTCGCCGAGCACCCACGTCAGCTTGTGCGACTCCGAGGCAGGAGGCTCGCCAGAGCTTGATGCTGGCGTGGCCAGCTGGGCACCACCCCCACCCCCACCCCCAGCTCCGAAACCTGATGACACGGGCTGCTGCATGTCTGCCAGACTCTGTACTGCCAACTCCAAGGTCTCCAGCCTTTGGGCACTCTGCATTGTTCAGCAGAACAGTTATTAAAGAAAGACAAATACAAAACAAAACAAGTACAATTTAAGAAAGACAAATACAATACAACCAAATACAAATTAAGTCAGACAAATACAATAAAAACCTTTAGGTTATATTGTGACTCCCCTGGAAGTCTTAATACAAGTGTCCTCTTTAGAAGCCCAGACAAGCATGTATAAGTATGTTCAGACACAAGTGTACACGCGCACACACACACATGCATGCACACGCACACACATGCACATGCACACACACAAGCACGAACAAACACACGCACACGCACACACAGACGCAGACAGACAAACACTCTCCCAGTCACTCACTCTCACACACACACACAAGCTCGCACACACACACGTGCAAGATATGTGCACCCACACAAACATATGCACACGCACGCTCGCGCGCACACACAGACAGACACTCACCCACTCATTCACTCACTGTCTCACACACACACACACACATGCGATACATGTGCACTCGCACAAACATATGCACACGCACGCACACGCGCACACACAGACAGACACACACACTCATTCACACACTTACTCACTCACTCTCTCACACAAACACACAAGCTCGCACACACACACACACACACACACACACACACAAACACACACAAACACATGCGAGATATGTGCTCTCGCACAAACATATGCACACACATTGAAATGCACACACACGCATTCACTCGCCCACCCACTCACTCACTCTCTCTCTCACACAAACACACAAGCTCGCACACACACACACAAGCAAGATATGTGCACTCGCACGAACATATGCACACGCATTGAAATGCACACGCATGCCTGCGTGCACACGCACGCGCGCACACACAGACAAACACACATTAATGCACCAATTCACTCTCAAACACACATGCTCGCACACACACACATGTGCACCGGCACACATGCACACACATACAGAAAGAACTAATATCTATGCACATAAATGTACATACAAACATCCACGCACAAATGAACCCTGCAGGCAGTCAGGTGTCGTCAGATTACCCAACGCAAGCCAAGAATTGATCACACATCCCACACACAAATACACACATGCCACTTTCCCCCTTCACCAGAAGTACCACTGCAACACCTACAAATACCTTCCCTACCCAACACAATCCACTGCTACCCAAGGGTTCCGGATACAATCTCAAGCCGCAGAGGGCCGGTTCATGCTTACGGCCTACTGCTGGACTCAGCGACCCCCCAGAACAGCCTCCGACACCGAAAACCCACTCTTAGATCTGCAAGCTCGTTTCGCAGTACAGTGTTGTCATGGCGAAACGCATCAACCTGCGGGGGAGTACACATGTCATGAGGTCACCTCCCCAAGTCCAGCAATTCCTAGCGACGCTATATAGAACGCCTTGGAAATCAAGCATGAGATTATTTCAATCGCGCGCACTTGTCTCGAGATAGCCTGGAGGAAGTGATGCAGCGGTGCTGTGTCGAGAGTGACGGGAATAAAACGCTCCGCTTGAGAGGACAGGCTCTCTGGTTCGGAAGACGCGCCCATAGCTATAAACATGAGGCTCTATGAGAAGCCTGGATGCTCGGGGCACGTTATCGAATGCCTCGTGCAAATTAAAGGAAACTTTTAAGAAAGAACCAATGCTGAAGAAGCACGAAAGAGTCTGGACGGCTTTGAGTAAATGCGTCTGCATGCACTGTTGCTGCGTACTATAATGCGATATTAGTAAGGAGGTTTCAAGCTGCCGATGAAAATTGCTCGCACCAGGCCAGGGCTCGCACCTCAGGTAAGGTCAGCGGGCAGGTAGGCAAATGAAGAACGACTTGGGGGGGGCTCTCCGGGGCTGTCTGGGCCTGTCCCTGTCCCCGGTGTAGGGCCGTGTAGGTCCCATGCCCATGGGGGGGGGGGGGGGGGGGGGGGGGGGCTGCACCACAGCCGAAACCCCGATACGGGATGGCCGGGAGGAGGGTCGGGATCCCTGGTCGGGACAATCCTCTCCATTCTAAATTTCATTGAGGATCAGCTGGGATCAGGTAAGATTTATATTTATGTGTGTATCAAGCTCTATCTATGATGACAAGTTTGGAGAGGATTGTCCCGAACCCTCATCTCGGCCCCCAAACATGGACAAAAATTAGGGCCCATTTTTTTTTAACACCTGTTTTGTCTTAAACCTGTCTTAGACGGTGATAAATGATTTGCAGTTTGCTGCAGGTCAGAACTAGACCAGAGTGACATAGGTGATCAGTGAGGGGGAGGGATGGAAGGTAGGTATATATGGCGTTTGTGGTTGAAGTTTACTCAAAATTCGCGAACCACGGACGGGTATTTTAAGGGGGTATGAGCGGTTGTGGTTTACTCCATGCATACCAATTAAAGCAGACTCAATAGTTCCCCCTGTCCTCTGCAATCACAGCTAATTTACGAACCACGTACGTAAGTAAGAACACTTGAAGAAGTGAAGGGCTTTTGCGGGAACACCTAACAATAATTGTCAAGGGACGAAGCTTGTGCCCGCAGTTAGGAGCATTGGATCGAATGAACTCAGAATAACGTAAGTGGTCGAGCTCGTGATCATAATGGGCACTACTTCAACCTACAGCTAAGTGCTGCGGATGTCTAGGAGTGCAGTTTAAATGGCGCACGAGTAGGGGTCGGCAACTCGGCATATCATGTGCAGGGTACTACAAAGCGCGCGCGGCAGCGCGAATTTGCGCTCGCTTTTTAAGCCCCACTGCGCGTTTCGCACAGGTTTTCAACCCCCTGTGGACGCAGCGCGCAGTTATTGCGCTTTTTGCACTACAAAGCGCTGACCAATTTGACAAAATGTAGTACCTTGATCATGTGTGCATTTTATTTTGCAGTCCAGGGGTAGCCGAATAGGCCAAAGGGACCTGCCCAACCTCAGCAACCTGAATGCCATTTGGGAGTTTGGTTTGATTGTCCTGGCCACACCCCTGATGAAATGGGTTGTTTTGCTTTGTGGGTGCTTTTTCTTTTTGTTTAAAGCACAGAGTCTCATACACCCTCGCGGTGTCAAGTAGACTGTGATGTGATGTGATGTGATGTGATGTGATGTGATGTGATGTGATGTGATGTGATGTGATGTGATGTGATGTGATGTAACTATGAAGGGCTTAATGTAACCAAATATGCACTGGTGAAAGTGGACTCCGAAGATCGTGAATTGAGGCCTTTAGGGGGACCCTGATTTCGTCATTTGCATATAATGTAACTTCCTTGCCGTTTATAATCACATATTACATTACATTACATTACATTACATTACATTACGTTACATTACATTACATGTTAAAGTCTACTTGACACCGCGAGGGTGTATGAGACTCTGTGCTTTAAACAAAAAGAAAAAGCACCCACAAAGCAAAAAACCCCATTACATCAGGGGTGTGTCGAGGACAAACAAACCAAACTCCCAACCACCGTTTTGGAGGCGTAGGTATTAAACCCCTTAGAGCCGGACCCAGATCTCAACCACTTACAGTGGCGGAGGTAAGAAGCTAACAAATGAGAAGTCACAAGAAGAAGAAAAAAAGGGATGATAAATTACGGTGCCACTAAGCAGTCCAGGGCTTCCTGTCTTGCTCTTCTACAAGTAGAAAGATAGTCGGCTAGGTTGCTCCAAAAAGACTTAGTGCCATTTCCATTCATAAAGGTTCTGAATGTGGAATCGCAGAATTCCACATTCCATACGGTTAAGTTGGTATCCTCATGGACATGCCTATAAATATCTGTAAACAGCTTCTGGTAGCGGAGGCGAATATCATTATAAAAAGGGCACTCAAACATATGCATTTCATCCTCAGGTTTTTGGAACCCACACATTTGACAGTAATATTCATATGTAGAAAAATTAATCAGATGTTTCGATCATCTGAAGGAGTCAGGGTTCATTCTTATCCTCCTCATAGCGGAATCATTGACAACGTAATGTAATCACATTACATTGTCATCAACAGGCCATTGTTGGCCCAAGACAAACTCGTTCCAAAACAACCGGGAGGGATATTAAAAAAAAATCCTCAAAATTAGATAGGCAATATTGCCGCAAGCAAGCACTAGCGTCGTATTGATCAGCGCTTTATAGAGCAAAAAGCGCAAAAACTGCGCACTGCGCCCACATGGGGTTGAAAAGACTGCGATAAACGCTCAGTGGGGCTCAAAAAGCGTGTGCAAAATCGCGCTGCCGGGCGCGCTGTGTAGTACCCTGATCTGCATTGCATCACTGACGCCTAAGCCTTAGGTAATGATAACGCCTGTTGGGGCGTGATGTTAAGGGAGCCCCGTCGTACGCGGTTGGGGAATGGTCTCCTACGTCAACTGGACAAGCTACCATCGCGGTTGACAGCGACCTGCAATGCCAAGAGCGACCGAAGGGTGGCCTAAGCCTTACTAGATTCGAGAAGAATGTATCAGAACCTGATTTCCCAATCGAAATGATTCCTCTACATTATCTAATGTGAAATCCAGAAGTGGACTTTCACGAAGCTAGTCAGCTACTCCTGCTTATCCATGGATGCATGATATTACATTACATTACATGTTAGAGTCTACTTGACACCGCGAGGGTGAATGAGACTCTGTGCTTAAACAAAAATAAGAAGCACCCACAAAGCAAAAAACCCCATTACATCAGGGTTGCGTCGAGGAACTCCCAACGACCGTTTTGGTGGCGTAGGTGAATGTATGAAGATATTGGATCAAGTACATTTTTATGACAATGCTTACCGGTATATTTTTGATTGTTTTTATGTAGTTTAGCTTATCTTTTCATAGAGCGTAACAGGGTAATTCACAGTGCGCGCTTTAACGCTTTTGAGCGCTGACTTTTTGACCCCCTCTGCGCTTTAAGCGCAATTTTTGCAACTCCCTGTGGGCGCAGCAAGCAATTGTTGCGCTTTTTGCACTACAAAGCGCAGTTTTTTGTTTTCAAGTGCGCTAAAGCGCTGGCCAGTTTGGCCATTTGAAAAAAAAAGTCTGGAGGGGCGTGATGTTAAGGGGACCCTCCCGTACTGGCCATTTTAAGTACCCTGGAGTGTAATAAGTAACTAAGACTAAGAAGCTTTATAAAGGAACATTATACAATTAGAAAACGCTGAATTCGAGGATTTGAGGAAGAGAGCATATCCATATCCATATATATCCTACTAATATTGATAACGTTGACATTTTGATACGTTGACATTTCCCTGGTTATTAATTTTGCAGCCGAAGACGGCAAGCACCAAAATTACTGGCTATAGCCATGTTACAAACTTCAATTGCACATTGGTGGTTGGCCCCAGTGCATACTAAAGGACTGCCCCCCTCAACCTCTCACCTCGTAAAAAGGCGTACTATTTATTTATTCAATTGCTCAGCTCCTTCATCCGGGATTTGTTTTTCCTGCCAACCACGGCGAGCAGCCAAATTGCTGGCTGAAGCTACCGTATGTCATCAAGTTCAAGTTAATGTGGGATCTAAGATGTACAGTGCACAGCCCCCTAACAAGATTCACAGTTCATTTCAAGGCTGGGCCCATGTAACCGAGTTCAGGTTCATTTCAACACACTCCAGCACCTCTTCTACGAGGACTCTAAGGTTTCACAATTGAGTCCAACAAGAAGTGCGCATCCTCTTTTGTGGGAGTGGCACCGCCATTCGAACTGCATCCTTGGTGTCGCTGGTTTGTGTAGGAGACCCACATCCTGGGGTGAAATTCCTTGAACAACCTGGAACAACCAAAACTAAAAACAACTAAAAACTCGCAATGAATTGTACACAAGTCTCTTTGGTGGTTGGCCCAAGTGCAGGCCCAAGTGCAAGCCCAAGTGCAGGCCCAAGTGCAGGCCCAAGTGCAGGCCCAAGTGCAGGCCCAAGTGCAGGCCCAAGTGCGGACTGGTCCCCGCAACCCCACGCCTCGTAATAAGGCGTTCTATTCATCGATTGCCTTCCCCAAGTTAGCAGATACTCCCCTGTTACACCGGTTACACTGGAGGTGCCACAATACTTAAGGGTTCGGCGTCGACCGAGGCCTTCGGCCCACGCCACCTACACATATACCCGCGACCTGGGCCGGTTACCTCAGGCTGACAAGATCCTCGTTCAACGAATGGTTCAATAGCAGAGCTCCTTGAACGACAAAGGTGCCGGGTTCGAATCCCCATGGGTGCACCTTAGTGTTCGCGGTCGCTGTCAACCGCCATGGTAGGTTTGTCCAGGTAAAGTAGCAGCCCGTTCCATACCACCGCAAGACGGGGCTCCCTTAATACCACGCCCCACCAGGCGTTATCATTAACCTAGGTTGATAAGGGTGGCCAGCCCGTGTTAGCACATGTCTCTCTCTACAAATAGACACTCAAGTCACCCAAGTATACTCAACTTGTTGATCCTAATACCTGGGTATTTCTTTCAAAGTGGCCCCTTCAATTTATTAGCTAAGGCAGGCTAAAGAAATCAAGATCTCTCTCAACAAATAGGCACTTGAGTATACTTACTGATATACATATACTTATATACATATACTTACTTAAGTCACCCAAGTATACTCAAGTTGTTGAAACTGCTACCTGGGCATTTCTATCAGAGGGGGTCAGAGTGGCCCCTTCAATTTATTAGCTAAAGCAGGCTAAAAAAATCAAAATCTCTCCCCACAAGTAGGCACTTAAGTATGCTTACTTAAGCCACTCAAGTATTATACTCAAGTTGTGGATCCTGATACCTGGGCATTTCTTTCAGGGGGGCCCCTATGATTTATTAGCTGGAGCAGGCTAAATAAATCAAAGTCTCTCCACAAATAGGCAATTGAGTATACTTACTGCCCACCAGTATACTCGCTACCTACGTGAACAAATTACACTCAGCACCCAGGATAGTGGTGTAGTACTGTTTGTACTACCCCCGTATGCTCCACTTGCAGAAGGTGAGCAGCCTGGTTTCTACTACCCACGTTAAAAGATACACTCTGCACCTAGGATAGTGGTTAAGTAATGTTGGTACTACCCACGCTAACAAATTACACTCTGCACCCATGATAATGGTGTAGTACTGTTAGTACTGCCCACGTTTACTCCACTCGCAGAGGGTGAGCAGCCAGTTGTCAGACAATTCCTCACGGCGTCGCAAGCGACGCAGAAAATTGGCGGATAGCATGGGCTATCGGAGCAACAGGTGGCAACGGAATCGAGTGCAGCGGACCGAAGCCAGTTGATTACGATAGAGTTGGTTGAGACAGTTGGCTTGGCAATAGCCACGACTGCATGCCAACCAAACTTTGGCTCATTCCAAGAAGAAGCTAAAGCAGCGTTGTATTATGACAGAGCCATTGTCACCCTTGAGTAGGTCACTCTCATGATTGTCACCCTTGAGTAGGTCACTCTCATGATTGTCACCCTTGAGTAGGTCACTCTCATGATTGTCACCCTTGAGTAGGTCACTCTCATGATTGTCACCCTTGAGTAGGTCACTCTCATGATTGTCATCACATCGCGTCATGCCTCATTGCAATATTTGCAGGGGAGTTGGCTTCAACACTAGGGATACAGTGTGGATAACGGAAATAGCCATGACTGCATGCCCATCAAACCTTGGCTCATTCCTAGAAGAAGCTGAAGCAGCGTTGTATTAAGGAAAAGTTAACGGATGAGTGCTCAAAAGCAAGCCAGTGTTGATCGAATACAATACAAGACCTAACCACATTGTCTGTGATTGGTATTCAAATACAGGCCAGTAATGTATCCGGACGGGTGAATGTTGTGGGTGTCGCCTATCCATATATGATGCAAATATTCACATATCGTGTTGACCCAATACGATACAAGCTCTCATCACATTGTCTGTGATTGGTCTTCAAATAACATATGGGTAGGGACCGGCATATCACCGGTATATCACCGGTATCTAGTTGTGTCTCCTTGGCTCCGCAAACCACCATTTTGTGGACTGCACCAGGGTAATTCAAAGCGCGCGCTTTTGCGCTTTAGAGCGCTGACTTTTTGTCCCCCTCTGCGCTTTAAGCGCAGTTTTTTGCAACCCCCTGTGGGCGCAGCAAGCAATTTTTGCGCTTTTTGCACTACAAAGCGCAGTTTTTTTGTTTTCAAGTGCGCTAAAGCGCTGGCCAATTTGGCCATTTGAAGTACCCTGGTAGGGACCAGCATATCATATGTCGTTGACCAACGAGGGGTATGATATCATATGATATCATACAAATTGCATCTTGTGATATCGTGCATAAATGGTAACTTCAGCCTAGTCAGACTGCTGGCATCATATGATATAATATGATATCATATTGCCGTTCCCTACATACAGGTGATTTAGCATTCAAAAATACTTGGGCATATAGACGACTGCACTGTTTCATTTTGGGGCTACACGTAGCAGCTTCCTCTCAGCTCCATTAGCCAGCGACTGAGTCAAGCCCAAAGATAACAGCTGCATTGGAAGCCTGTAATGCCAGCTTTCAGACGCACTAACTAGTGTCAGGTTTGGCCCAAGGGTAGGTGAAAGGAGCTGCCTAGAAGCTGCTATTTATAGCCCCAAAAAGCAACAGTGGCGACTGAGTGAATCCCGATTCACTATGGCTTGGCCTCACTATGGCTTGGCTTGGCTTGGCTTGGCATCACAGTGCCTTGGCTTGGCAAAAAGCAACAGTGGCGACCGAGTGAATCAGGATTCACTACCGGTATGGCTTGGCATCACTATGGCTTGGCTTGGCATCACTGTGGCTTGGCTTGGCAAAAAGCAACAGTGGCGACCGAGTGAATCCTGATTCACTATGGCTTGGCATCACTGTGGCTTGGCTTGGCTTGGCATCACAGTGCCTTGGCTTGGCAAAAAGCAACAGTTGCGACTTAGTGAATCCTGACTCACTATGGATTGGCATCCCCAGTAAAGGCTGCTGCAGCCCCTTCTTCCTCTGTCCTACTGGAGATCAGCAACAGGAAGGCTCAAGATGGTTCCGATTCAGAATCCTCCACAGATTTCTTGGCCAGCTGCCCGATGGAGCCAAGCGCCACCAAAGCCATCCCCAGTCAAAGGCTGCTGCAGCCCCTTCTGCCTCCGTCCTACTGGAGATCAGCAACAGGAAGGCTCACGATGATTCCGATTCAGAATCCTCCGCAGATTTCTTGGCCAGCTGCTCGATGGAGCCAAGCGCCACCAAAGCCATCCCCAGTCAAAGACGTTGCAGCCCCTTCTTCCTCCGTCCTACTGGAGATCAGCAACAGGAAGGCTCACGATGATTCCGATTCAGAATCCTCCGCAGATTTCTTGGCCAGCTGCTCGATGGAGCCAAGCGCCACCAAAGCCATCCCCAGTCAAAGGCTGCTGCAGCCCCTTCTGCCTCCGTCCTACTGGAGATCAACAACAGGAAGGATCATTATGGCACCCAGATGAGAAACGTACATGGCTCACGATGATGCCGATTCAGAATCCTCTACCGCTCTCTTGGCGAGCTGTCCGATGAAGCCAAGCGATACCACAGACATGCCCAGTCCAATACCCAGTTGCTCGGGTTGACGCAGGTTCTAGGCAACATGCCCAGCCACGTGCCCACCACATAGGGAGGGTATACACATGGCTCACGATGACTCTGCTTCAGATTCCTCGACCGCTTTCTTGGCCAGCTGCCCGATGAAACCAAGAGATACCACAGACATGCCCAGTCCAATACCCAGTTGCTCGGGTTGACGAAGGTTCCAGGCGACATGCCCAGCCACGTGCCCACCACACAGGGAGTGTATACACATGGCTCACAATGACTCTGCTTCAGATTCCTGCTTTCTTGGCGAGCTGTCCGATTGAGCCAAGCGATACCAAAGTCATCCCCAGTCCGATACCCAGTTGCTTGTGGTGACGCAGGTTCCAGGCGACATGCCCAGCCACGTGCCCACCACACAGGGAGTGTATACACATGGCTCACAATGACTCTGCTTCAGATTCCTGCTTTCTTGGCGAGCTGTCCGATTGAGCCAAGCGATACCAAAGTCATACCCAGTCCGATCCCCAGTTGCTTGTGGTGACGCAGGTTCCAGGCGACATGCCCAGCCACGTGCCCACCACATAGAGAGCGTATACACATGGCTCACGATGACTCTGCTTCAGAATCCTCTACCGCTTTCTTGGCAAGCTGTCCGATGAAGCCAAGCGATACCCAAGTCATCCCCAGTCCGATACCCAGTTGCTTGGGTTGACGCAGGTTCCAGGCGACATGCCCAGCCACGTGCCCACCACATAGGGAGGGTATACACATGGCTCACGATGACTCTGCTTCAGAATCCTCTACCGCTTTCTTGGCAAGCTGTCCGATGAAGCCAAGCGATACCAAAGTCATCCCCAGTCTGATACCCAGTTGCTTGGGTTGACGCAGGTTCCAGGCGACATGCCCAGCCACGTGCCCACCACATAGGGAGCGTATACACATGGCTCACAATGACTCTGCTTCAGATTCCTCGACCGCTTTCTTGGCCAGCCGTCCGATGAAGCCCAGCGATACCACAGACATGCCCAGTCCAATGCCCAGCTGCGTTGGGGACACATTCAGTCCGCCCTGTCCCTCCACCAGCATCGCCCTGCCCATGTCCCCCGCCATCACCAAGGCGCAGGTGCCAGGCAGCATGCCCAGCCACGTGCCCGCCACATAGGAGCCAAAGTCCACGGATGTGAGTCCGTACAGGTAGTTGGTGGCGGAGAGGGGGAGGAGGGGGCTAAGACGGAGGAGGGTGACGAACGTAAGGCCATGTTTGCCGATGGCTCGGTCAATAGAGGCCCAGCGCGAGTTCTGAGAGGCCAAGGTCAGGACCTGTGGCACGTGGGGTGGGGTTGAGAATGAGGGTGAGGGTCATGACGGTGATGATGGTGGCGGAGAGGGGGAGAGGGGACTTAGGCGGAGGAGGGTGACGAATTTAAGGCCTTGTTTGCCGATGGCTCGGTCAATAGAGGCCCAGCGCGAGTTCTGAGAGGCCAAGGTCAGGACCTGTGGCATGTGGGGTGGGGTTGAGGGTGAATGTGATGGTAATGATGGTCATGATGGTGATTATGATTGCATGGTGATTACGGTGATAATGGTCTTATGGTGATTATGGTCTAATGGTGATTATGGTTTAATGGTGATAATGGTTTAAAGGCGATAATGGTTTAATGGTGATTATAGTTTAATGGTGCTGATGGTTTAATGGTGCTGATGGTTAAATGGTGATGATGGTTTAATGGTGATGATCGTTTAATGGTGATGATAGTTTAATGATGATGATGGTTTAATGGTGATGATGTTTTAATGGTGATCATGGTTTAATGATGATGATGGTTTAACGGTGTTTTTGTTTTGATGGTGATGATGATGGTGATGACAGTTACATTATGCCCTAATGTATTACTCATGAGCATTGTGTGAACTGAAGGGGACTGACCATCGCAAATTGAAATTGAAATTTTTACATCTGTGTAATACATTCACTCACAGGACGTGAAGTTAAGGACACCATAGCGTAAGCGACCATCGCAACCGACAAGTCCTCAACTGTACTTGAACAGGATCTGTTCTTCATTTGGTACACTCTCCTGTTTGAATTAAAAACAAACGGACACTGACCCTGGGGGCTCCCGCTACTCCTCATGAGCATTGAGTGAACTGAAGGGGCACTGACCATCGCAAACAACAAGTCCTTGACTGTACTTGAACAGGATTTGTTCTTCAGTTGCTACACTCTTCCGTTTAAATGCAAAACGAAAACAAGATCAAGTCCTAGGAGTGTCGTGTTGGGAACGGAACGACAGGTGGCAAGTGGACAAAAGCCAGTTAGTTATGAGACCGTTGGCTGACGTGTCAGGCTTTGCCTCAGTCGCAAGCGCGCGCATCGGTCAAATATTAGAAAATGGGCTTGACCACGTGAGCACTAAGATCATGATAGTTGATGTCTCCAGTCATCTGTACGGTATATATATACCGAGTGGAATCGAACCACCCTCTCTAATCATGGCGAGAAGCATTTTTCCTCAGTATCTAATTTCGAAACAACCAAGTAAGCAATCGTAACCGTGGAGTTCCCCCCCCGCCCGCGTGAGTTGCG
The DNA here is from genome assembly GCA_022414725.1 of Microglena sp. YARC. Classification (NCBI taxonomy): domain Eukaryota; kingdom Viridiplantae; phylum Chlorophyta; class Chlorophyceae; order Chlamydomonadales; family Chlamydomonadaceae; genus Microglena; species Microglena sp. YARC. The sequence goes on along the minus strand of JAJSRW010000147.1, from coordinate 7,047 downwards.
TGACAGGCTGACCAGATGGGGTCATGGGTTCTTTCTTACCCGGGGTTGTTTTGTCTCCTGACGGGAATTGAACCTTGGTTGTTTTTTCGCCCAGGGGTACATACATAAACAAACCGACAACGGGGTGACCCTGGGGGCTCCCGCTACTCCTCATGAGTATTGTGTGAACTGAAGGGGGACTGGCCATCGCAAACAAGAACAAATCCTAGGAGTATTTTGTTGGCAGCGTAACGACAAGTGGCAACAAAATCCTAGGAGTATTGTGTTGGCAAAACAAAACAAGAACAAATCCTAGGAGTATTGTGTTGGCAACGTAACGACAAGTGGCAACGAAATCGAGTGGACCGAAGCCAGTTAGTTGGCTGATGGCTGGCTGATGTGTAAGGCTTCATCTTGGTCATCGGCCGGACAGATCCGGTGACTCTGGGGGCTCCCGCCCCTAGAAGAGAAAGAGTCACAAAAAATAACTAATTGAGTCACATCTTAGGTTTTATTTGGTTTAGATGTGGCTAAGGGGTGTTACGATTTACCACAACATAATTTTGATTGACAATAGAAGAGAAGAAACAAGTATATGCAGCGTAGCAAGCGACGAGGAAACTGGCGGAGATTTGTGTTGGCAACGGAACGACAAGCGGCAACAATGGAGCTGATCAAAGCCAGTTAGTTATGAGACAATTGGCTGACGTGTCAGGATTCGTCTCGGACGAAAACGTTCTGTCACTCTTACCCTACACTTTGTCACTTTTTGACCTACACTCTACCACTCTTACCCTACACTTTGTCACTCTTAACCTACACTCTGCCACTCTTACCCTACACTTTGTCACTCTTAACCTACACTCTGCCACTCTTACCCTTAACTTTGTCACTCTTAACCTACACTCTGCCACTCTTACCCTACACTTTGTCACTCTTAAACTACACTCTGCCACTCTTACCCTACACTTTGTCACTCTTAACCTATACTCTGCCACTCTTACCCTACACTTTGTCACTCTTAACCTACAATCTGCCACTCTTACCCTACACTTTGTCACTCTTAACCTACACTCTGCCACTCTTACCCTACACTTTGTCACTCTTAAACTACACTCTGCCACTCTTACCCTACACTTTGTCACTCTTAAACTACACTCTGCCACTCTTACCCTACACTTTGTCACTCTTAACCTAGACTCTGTCACTCTAAACTTACACTCTGGTGTTGCTGGTTTGTGTCGGGAGACCCACCTCCTAGGGTGAAATTTCTTTCAAAACTAAAAAAGAAAACAAACTCACAAGGGAACCCAGAACAAAAGTCCCATCCATATTCCCTAAATAAATCAAGAATATATCAATATGAATAACAAGTAATAAATACAAAATTAGAAATGAATGCAAAATAAAAAAATGTTACATGAAAAATAATAAATAAATAGTATGCCCTTGAGTACGCCTTATTACAAGGCGTGAGGTGAGGGTGCAGCCCAGTTGCTTGCACAGGGCCAACTACCAATGATCATATTCCCAAATTCTTTACCAGCTAACTGCTGACCAGATTCCCCTGGTGCTCACAAGTAACCTCAGAACTGTCCTACCCAGCTTCCCCTAGGGATAAAAAAGAACCTCAGAAACGTCCCTTTGCTTGCACTGGGGCCAACCACCAATGATCATATTCCCAAATGCCCTACCAGCTAACTGCTGACCAGATTCCCTTGGTGCTCACAAGTATCCTCAGAACCGTCCCACCCAGCTCCCCCCTGGTGCTTCCAAGGAACCCCAGAAACGTCCCTTTGCTTGCACTGGGGCCAACCACCAATGATCATATTCCCAAATGCCCTACCAGCTAACTGCTGACCAGATTCCCTTGGTGCTCACAAGTATCCTCAGAACCGTCCCACCCAGCTCCCCCTGGTGCTTCCAAGGAACCCCAGAAACGTCCCTTTGCTTGCACTGGGGCCAACCACCAATGATCATATTCCCAAATGCCCTACCAGCTAACTGCTGACTAGCTTCCCCTGGTGCTCACAAGTAACCTTAGAAGTGTCCCACCCAGCTCCCCCCTAGTGCTCGCAAGGAACTCCAGAAACGTCCCTTTGCTTGCACTGGGGCCAACCACCAATGATCATATTCCCAAATGCCCTACCAGCTAACTGCTGACTAGCTTCCCCTGGTGCTCACAAGTAACCTTAGAAGTGTCCCACCCAGCTCCCCTCCTGGTGCTTCCAAGGAACCCCAGAAACGTCCCTTTGCTTGCACTGGGGCCAACCACCAATGATCATATTCCCAAATGCCCTACCAGCTAACTGCTGACCAGCTTCCCCTGGTGCTCACAAGTAACCTTAGAAGTGTCCCACCCAGCTCCCCCCTAGTGCTCGCAAGGAACTCCAGAAACGTCCCTTTGCTTGCACTGGGGCCAACCATCAATGATCATATTCCCAAATGCCCTACCAGCTAACTGCTGACCAGCTCCCCCTGGTGCTCACAAGTAACCTCAGAACTGTCCCACCCAGCTTCCCCTAGGGATAAAAAAGAACCTCAGAAACGTCCCTTTGCTTGCACTGGGGCCAACCATCAATGATCATATTCCCAAATGCCCTACCAGCTAACTGCTGACCAGATTCCCTTGGTGCTCACAAGTATCCTCAGAACCGTCCCACCCAGCTCCCCCCTGGTGCTTCCAAGGAACCCCAGAAACGTCCCTTTGCTTGCACTGGGGCCAACCACCAATGATCATATTCCCAAATGCCCCACCAGCTAACTGCTGACTAGATTCCCTTGGTGCTCACAAGTATCCTCAGAACCGTCCCACCCAGCTCCCCCCTAGTGCTCGCAAGGAACCCCAGAAACGTCCCTTTGCTTGCACTAGGGCCAACCACCAATGATCATATTCCCAAATGCCCTACCAGCTAACTGCTGACTAGCTTCCCCTGGTGCTCACAAGTAACCTTAGAAGTGTCCCACCCAGCTCCCCCCTAGTGCTCGCAAGGAACTCCAGAAACGTCCCTTTGCTTGCACTGGGGCCAACCACCAATGATCATCATTATTCCCAAAATGCCCCTACCAGCTAACTGCTGACTTAGCTTCCCCTGGTGCTCAACAAGTAACCTTTAGAAGTGTCCCCACCCAGCTCCCCCCCTGGTTGCTTCCAAGGAACCCCAGAAACGTCCCTTTGCTTGCACAGGGGCCAACCACCAATGATCATATTCCCAATGCACACAAAACAACCCCTAACCAGCTAACTGCTGACCAGCTTTCCCTGGTGCTCACAAGTAACCTTAAAAGTGTCCACCCAGCTCCCCCTAGTGCTCGCAAGGAACTCCAGAAACGTCCCTTTGCTTGCACTGGGGCCAACCATCAATGATCATATTCCCAAATTCTTTACCAGCTAACTGCTGACCAGCTTCCCCTGGTGCTCACAAGTAACCTCAGAACTGTCCCACCCAGCTTCCCCTAGGGATAAAAAAGAACCTCAGAAACGTCCCTTTGCTTGTACTGGGGCCAACCACCCAATGATAATCATATTCCCAAATGCCTAATCAGCTAACTGCTTTGACGACAGATTCCCTTGGTGCTCACAAGTTCCTCAGAACCGTCCCACCCAGCTCCCCCCTGGGTGCTTCCAAGGAACCCAAGAAACGTCCTTTGCTTGCACTGGGGCCAACCACCAATGATCATATTCCCAAATGCCCCTACAGCTAACTGCTGACCAGATTCCCTTGGTGCTCACAAGTATCCTCAGAACCGGTGCCCAGGTTGTGCCCAGTTCCCCCTAGTGCTCGCAAGGAACCAGAAACGTCCTTTGCTTGCACTGGGGCCAACCACCAATGATCATATTCCCAAATGCCCCTTACCAGCTAACTGCTGACAGTAGGCTTCCCTGGTGCTCACAAGTAACCTTAAAAGTGTCCACCCAGCTCCCCCTAGTGCTCGAAGGAACTCCAGAAACGTCCCTTTGCTTGCACTGGGGCCAACCACCAATGATCATATTCCCAAATGCCTAGCCCAGCTAACTGCTGACCTAGCTTCGCCCTGGTGCTCACAAGTAACACTTAGAAGTGTCCACCCAGCTCCCCCCTGGTGCTTCCAAGGACCCCAGAAACGTCCCTTTGCTTGCACTGGGGCCAACCACCAATGATCATATTCCCAAATGCCCTACCAGCTGACTGCTGACTAGCTTCCCCTGGTGCTCACAAGTAACCTTAGAAGTGTCCCACCCAGCTCCCCCCTAGTGCTCGCAAGGAACTCCAGAAACGTCCCTTTCGTTGCACTGGGGCCAACCATCAATGATCATATTCCCAAATTCTTTACCAGCTAACTGCTGACCAGCTTCCCCTGGTGCTCACAAGTAACCTCAGAACTGTCCCACCCAGCTTCCCCTAGGGATAAAAAAGAACCTCAGAAACGTCCCTTTGCTTGCACTGGGGCCAACCACCAATGATCATATTCCCAAATGCCCTATCAGCTAACTGCTGACCAGATTCCCTTGGTGCTCACAAGTATCCTCAGAACCGTCCCACCCAGCTCCCCCCTGGTGCTTCCAAGGAATCCCAGAAACGTCCCTTTGCTTGCACTGGGGCCAACCATCAATGATCATATTCCCAAATGCCCTACCAGCTAACTGCTGACCAGATTCCCTTGGTGCTCACAAGTATCCTCAGAACCGTCCCACTCAGCTCCCCCCTAGTGCTCGCAAGGAACCCCAGAAACGTCCCTTTGCTTGCACTGGGCCAACCACGATTGATCATATTCCAAATGCCCTATCCAGCTAACTGCTGACTAGCTTCCCCTGGTGCTCACAAGTAACCTTAGAAAGTGTCCCACCAGCTCCCCCCTGGGTGCTTCCAAGGAACCCAGAAACGTCCTTTGCTTGCACTGGGCCAACCACCAATGATCATATTCCCAATGCCCTACCAGCTAACTGCTGACGAAGCTTCCCCTGGTGCTCACAAGTAACCTTAGAAGTGTCCAGACCCAGCTCCCCCTAGTGCTCGATCAGGAACTCCAGAAGCGTCCCTTTGCTTGCACTGGGGGCCAACCATCAATGATCATATTACCCAAATTCTTTACCAGCTAACTGCTGACCAGTTTTCCCCTGGTGCTCACAAGTAACCTTAGAAGTGGGTCCCACCCAGCTTTTCCCCTAGGGATAAAAAAGAACTCAGAACGTCCTTTGCTTGGCACTGGGGCCACCACCCAATGATGCATATTCCCAAATGCCTACCAGCTAACTGCTGACAGATTCCTTGGTGCTCACAAAGTATCCTCAGAACCATCCCCACCCAGCTCCCCCCTGGTGCTTCCAAGGAACCCCAGAAACGTCCCTTTGCTTGCACTGGGGCCAATCCACCAATGATCATATCCAATGGCCCTACCAGCTAACTGTGACCAGATTCCTTGGTGCTCACAAGTATCCTCAGAAACTCCCAGTTACCCAGCTCCCCTAGTGCTCTGCAAGAACCCCATGAACGTCCCTTTGCTTGCACTGGGAAGCCAACCACATGATCATATTCCCAAATGCCCTCCAGCTAACTGCTGACTAGCTTCCCCTGGTCTCACAAGTACCTTAGAAAGTGTCCCACACAGCTCAACCACCTAGTGCTACGGCAAGGACAATACCAAGACGATCCATTTGCTTGCACAGAGGACGCCACCACCATGATCATGATATCCCAAAGCCTACCAGCTAACTGCTGACTAGCTTCCTGGGTGCTGCACAAAGTAACCTTAGAAGTGTCCACCAATCGCTCCCTGGTGCTATCCAAGGAAACCCGAAAGTTCCCTTTCTGCTCTGCAATGGGGACCAACCACCAATGATTCCTATTCCCAAAATGCCCTACCAATCAACCAGAGCTATAACACTGCTGACACGGCTTCTCCACCATAGTGCTACCACAAGTAACCCAGTTAGAAGTTTAGTTTCCCAGCCACAACCGCTCTCCCACTAGGTGCTCGGCAAGGAACTCCAGAAACCCGTCCCTTTGCTTGCCACTGGGGCCAACCATCGAAATGATCCATATTCCCAAATTCTCTTACCAGCTAACTGCTGACCAGCTTCCCCTGGTGCTCACAAGTAACGGGTGGCAGAACTGTCCCACCCAGCTTCCCCCTAGGATAAAAAGAATCAGAAACGTCCCTTTGCTTTGCCACTGGGGCCAACCACCCAATGGATCATAATTCCCAAAAATGCCCTATCAGCTTAACTGGCTGACCAAGATTCCTTGGTGCTCCACAAAATAGTATCCTAGAAGTGTCCCATCCAGCTCCCCTGGTGATATCCAAGGACCACCCCGAAACGTCACCTAGAATGGGCCTTTTGCACTGGGGCCACCACCAATGATCATATTCCCAGAATCGCCCTTCTACCAGCAAACTGCTGACTAAGATATCCCTTGGTGGCTCACAAATCAAGTATCGACTTCAGAACAAGTCCCACCCGACTCCCCTAGTAGCTCGCAAGGAACACACCATAAAACGTCCCTTTGAACTTGCACCAATAGGGGAACAATCACACACTCAATGATCTATAGTTCTCAAAAATGCCCCTACCTAGCTTAACTGCTGACCAGTACTTTCCCCCATGGCAGATACACCAAGATAAACACATTAAAGTGATACACAAAAACAGCATCCCACCCTAAGTGCTTCGCAAAGGAACATCCAGAAACGTCCTTCTAGCTCTGAACATGGAGGCCACACAAAATAATAAGATCTAATTCCCAAAATAGCACCACTACCAGTAAACTGGCATCAGACGTAGTTCCTCCACCTCGGTGCTCACAAGTAACCATTAGAAAGATGTCCCCCAGCTCCCCCATAAAGTAGCCTATTCCAAAGGAACCCCAGAACGTCCCTCTATGCTTGCACTTGGGGCAACCCACACAAATGATCATATTCCAATGCCCTACCTCAGCTTAACTGCTTGACCTAGCTTCCCTGGTGCTCCAAGTAACCTTAGAAGTGTCCCACCCAGCCTTCCCCCCCTGGTGGCTTTTCCAAGGAACCGCCATAAGAACGTCCCTTTTGCTTGCACTGGGGCCAAGCCACCCTGATCATCAATCACTG